>JARHVA010005193.1:600000-812500 GCA_037957365.1 Torreya grandis | reverse complement strand
TGCCAATTAAAAATTCATTAAATATTCCTCTTTCCTAAGGCAATTGAATGGAATTAGATAGTGTGTGAGCAAGTTTATGACAAGATCTTACATTTCCTTCCACACTCAATCCTTTCTTCCATACTCTATCTCTTCTTCTTACACACTCCATCTCCTTCATTTATGAGGATGGAGGATTGATTTTCATCCATTGATCTTCATCTTGATCTAACATTCCACATTCTTCATCTAAGTCTATAATTAGAGGGCTTCCTCCTCATTCCAACATGACCAACTAGTGAAACGAAGCTCTTCCAAATCCCAAGGCCATAATCCATTAAGCACCAACCATTATCAAATCAATTATCTATAATGTAAGGGGAGATGCCATCAAAATGACTATGCAACATTGATCAAAGCCTTTTGCAACTACATATGGGCTCATCCAAACTTGAATTCTGACAAGAGGGAGAAATCTAACAGGGAAGGTATAATTGTTTGATTTATCTTCCATTTAGCTTATTTATGTTCTTTCTTGAACTTACCCAATCTGAGGACTCACGCTTGGGATTTAGGTTGTGTGTACGTAATTTTGATTGCATACTAACATTATTAACCCCCTTATAATTATGTGGTTTATAGTTACACTTTCTCTTCTGAATGAGATTGAAACATGTCAACTTTCTTAAGGAAAGTTAATCAAATACCAATTGAAAGAGTGCTTAACTCCATGTTATGCAAGCATATCCATGTTAAGATATTAGTCCCTCAAGATATCATTCTTATTGAGTTTGGTACAAATACACTCGTCACTGTTGTGATCTTTCAAATGGTGACTATGATACACAAGCTTAGATAGATGGTCAATTCTTCGATTGATTTCTTCAAGTACCCATTTGAAGCATTCATATCCTCTATGAAAACAAAACAGAAGGGGATCAAATCTTGTTGGTATGCTAGGGCTTCCACTCTACTAAGTCTTGTAGGTATTGACATCGACAAACTCCTCCACATAATTTTGGAATTGATGCACCATATATATCTAAAAGAGAGATAAATAGTGGCATTAAGGATGAGATCTATATAGCCTATCTTCAGTCCAAGTGGTTAGAGCCTTGTCAGCGTCTGTCCTGAAAACTTTAATATTACTACAATACATATCTTTAGTTTGAGGATGGGCTCATTTAACCTTCAGGATAGACCCACCTCCAACTATTTTGTAAGTTCAGTATTCCATCGACATAATTTAGAACTTGTTTACATCACCTTCGCATAGAGATAGACCATCATATTTCTTAGGGACATCATATTTTTTAGATTTATTTTTTGGATCCTGAATTGAAGATCATTTTTTTATTTAGATGTTCTATTTACTATGAGATTAGAGGAAGATTACTTTGCCTTTTAGAAGACTCATATAACTCTCTTTACAATTTCATGACTTATGAGTGTCAAAGATGCTTGGCTTTTTTCTTTTTAGATATATTTGATATTCATCAATATTTAGTCAGATACTTTACTACTACAATGATTTGCACCTAGAGGATTGCTTCTTTTATTCACCTTGTTTCTTCAAGATTGAGTAGGAAGTGACCTCTTAACAAGTTGAATATATAATGAGATCATGGAGGCATCAAAGAACATAATTTATTTTCACATATATTTTATTTATTGTGTGTTCTTTTTAATTTTTGGTTGATGGAGTTGCTCTTGCACTCCCTATAACTTTCTTTATATTGTATTTTTTCAGTCCTATAAACCAATTCTAACCTTTTGTAAACATTAATAATATTATATTTATTTTATGATTAAAATTTACCCTATAAAATAATGTAACTTTATTCTAAAATATATTGAGTGAATTCGAATTAAATCAATATTAAACGATACAAATATTTTTTTGGATCAATACCAGGGTT
Source organism: Torreya grandis (assembly GCA_037957365.1). Lineage (NCBI taxonomy): Eukaryota > Viridiplantae > Streptophyta > Pinopsida > Cupressales > Taxaceae > Torreya > Torreya grandis. The sequence continues at coordinate 810,602 of JARHVA010005193.1, read as the reverse complement.
CAATGGGTCCCTTACCCTATATTAAAAAACACAAAGTTTTACAAAATAACCATAACAAGGCCAAGCAGAAATGCCATGGCCATACAAGAACCAATTACACCAAACGACCATAAAAATATTAGACAACAGTTCTTTTAAACACCTGAATACCAACAACCGCCATCAATTAGTGGGAAAATAGTCTAAAAGATTGATCATCTTGCCCTTTTTACTTTTTTCTTTTTTACCTCTTGCCACACTCCTTGTTCATAGCTCATCATAACCAATTGCTTATCATAATTTTGAATTTTTGAATCTATCTTTATATGCATCTCTTTGTCTAAATCTGAGCTTTTTGATTCATGTCCTCTTTTTACTCCCCCTATTGTCTTCTTTAAGGGAAGATTCTGGACTTTATCCATTGCCCCCATAGTTGACTCATCTTCTTTTTTAGAGACAATTTTTTATTCTTTTTCTCTTTCTCTAAATTTTGTATTTACCTGAATTCTGGCTCTCAGAAACACTCTTCAACAACTACTGCTAGATCTGGAATGATCTATTTGCTTGAGGTTGACTTCTCCCCCCTTTTTTTCTCTACTTTAGAATGCTCTATAGGAAAAGAAACATAAAGATGACCTGAAAATTTGCAATTACGGCATCTGAATGTTGTATTCTCATAATCTAAAGCTTGAACATGAAGAACTTCACCATATTTCAATAAATTACGTGATACAAATATTGACGAGCACATTTCTTGATATTAAAACCAAATCTAACATTTCGTAAACATTAATAATATTATTTTTATTTTGTTATTTTTGTGTTGCCTTTTACTTGCTTGTTCTTCTTTCCCTTTGTTAGTGTTTTGTTTCTCTCTTCTTGTTGGTTATGGTTTCTTGTTGTCTTTCTGTGGATGGTGTTTGTGTCTATTACTTTTTTGAGGGATCTGGGCCTCTTGATTACATCCGAAATTGGTTAGTGAGTTCTAATAAAAAACTTGTCTACCTCCAATTCATAACTCTAACTCTATAAAAACATTTCTTAGTTCATAACTTCAATTTCAAAAATATTTACCAATAATTAAAAATAATATATTAACTTTATTTTATGATTAAAATTTAACCTCTAAAATAATGTCACTCTATTCTTCAATAGATGGAGTGAACTCGCATTAAATCAAAAAGTAAGCAATATAAATATTACTAAGCACATTTCTCGATATTAAATTATGTAAGTAATTTCTAACATTATTCTTCTCTTTCTAATCCCAATGTATTTTCAGATATCTAAATTAGAGTTTGAATATTCTATGGTGTTAATGTATTTTCACTTGCAAAAACTTTATAACTTATGCTCATTACAATGACATATACTTTGGATCTTTTATATGGGAACTTTGTCAGACAATAATTCATGAAGTCATAAGGAGTTGATTTTAACACATAATAAATTTGGTTTAATATATTAAATGGATGCCTTATTTTGTGGCGACTTATAAATTAATTTATATTTTTTAATTTTTTTATTAGATGAGGTAAATAATATTTTTGATTGGGGTGTAGATCAATATGGCACAAGCAAGAGATCCAAATATCCCAATCACCATCATCAAAAAATATCAAGAATATCAATATCACCAATTATTCATACAAACAACATTGATGGGATGTAATAGTCAACAATATCATCGGGCACTTAACTATCAAACACTATCAAAACCATAGACATCACACACAACATCGATGGTATGCAATAGTCAACAATAACATCAACCACTCAAACCATCCAAACAACACCATAAATCACCAATAAATCATAAAAAAGTGAGGGTTTTAATTACTAGACCCACAACCAAGAACCAAAGGATTTGAAGGGTCCCACAACCATAATCAGGTATAACAAGAGGGTTTGAAGGATCCCATAATTGTGACAACATTATAAAAGAGTTTGAAGGGTCTCACAACCTTAGTCGAGCACAATAAGAGGGTTTAGAGGATCTCACAACTGTAGTAGGTCAACAATCTTTCGCTAATATTCTACTTCTTTGAAACAAAAACACCTCTTCCACATAACTGTAACATGACTAGTGGGCATGCACACCCACTCATCCAAGTAATTGCTGAAATCCCACTAAAAGGAAGCCATATAAAACTAGTCCTCACCTTAAGGGAATAAAACAGAAAACAATGAACAATAGGTAGTCCAACTACCCATATAAGGCCCCAGAGAACATTAGAACGAATATGGACCCTTCAAACAAGGATCACGATCAATAAGAACAATCCTCCCAAAGCCTCTAGCAACCAAAAAAATAGGATGAAGGGTTGACCCTTATCCTGGCTTAGTATTGCCCTCCATGGTGAAAAACTCAACATGGATTAGTGACCAAATGCCCTTGATCGCTCGTTAGGCATGAGTTGAAGCCCACATTGTGCGTGGTCTACAAAATAAGGGCTCATTTCAGATCCCATCAACACAGTCAAGTCAAGGAAAGAACAATAAATAAACCATCCTCTATGTAGAGTTCACTTCCTCCTTCACAGATGCACTAAAAACAAAATAGACTCCTCACAGCACTAGCATAGGCTCCTTTGGAACAACCCTGAGCTGAGAAAACACTAAAAATGTTGACTGGTTAACCATCTAGTAGGTTGCCAACAAGCCAGCTTCGTACTCGAGGAGATCCCACTAGGAACCAAAGACTTACCTCTGGCTATTTTTAGAATCCAAATCAGAGTTGTTATCATCTTCTTCCTCAAACTCGTTTATTGCACCCAAAACCCCTATGGAATTCAAAATCTTACTCTTGTTCATTGTTCCACTCCATCGTTAATTATACCAATAGGTGTTCTAACAATGACATCCAGGGGAGAATTTTATGTAATGACATGAGTGTGTTAACATTTAATTATTTTAAAGCCGACATTATAAAAAAACCTCCATACCCACTTTTAATTTATTTATTTATTTGGATCGTAATTATTTAATAACAATGATGATGAATTATAATTTTGTTGTAGTAATTTTATTTACTTTAAAAGAAAAGAATTTAATTATATATTTACCATGGAATATATGGTGAGTGAATTATATTTATTATTGTAGTGATTTGATTTACTTCAAAATATATATATATTTTTTATTATTATTTTTTCAAAATGACATAATTAAATAAAAAAGAAAATAACAAACATGATTGTTTAAAAAATAAAAAATATATAAATACAAACAAATTCAAACCAAAAAATAAATAAATATACAAAGTAGAGTAAAGAGATAAAATATATATTTTTTACATTTAATATTTAAAGATTACTTCTTTTTTCATATTATTAATCATATCATAACAATGAATTGTAAAAATAAATTATCATAAAAGAATTGTGACATTATAAAAAATATCATTACATGATAATAAATAAATAAATAATATATAGATAATCATAACTAATTTATAGAATTTATAGGTAATAAATAGATTTTATGAAATCATATTTATAAATAATAATAACAATAAAATTGTTATATATATATATATATATATATATATATATATATATATATATATATATATATATATATATATATATATACCATGCCATATTTATAAATAATCATAAAAATACAATTGTAATTGATAGGTAATATATATACATACACACATATATATTACACATCATATTTATAAATAATCATAACACTAAAATTTTAAAAATAAATTATCATAAAAAAATATTACTAGATCATAATAAATAAATAGATAATATACATATAATCATAACTCATTTATAAGTAGTATATAGATTTTACCACATATTATATATAAATAAATATAACAATAAAATTATATAAATAAATTATTGTAAAAAATATTACAACATCATAATAATATATAACATACAAAAAATCATAAATAATTTATAATTTATAGGTAATATATAGATTTTACATCATATTTATAAATAATTATAATAATGAAATTGTTACGATATCATATTTATAAATAATCATAATGAAATTGTAAAAATAAACATTCATAAAAAATTGATAATATACAAATAATCATAATTAATTATAGGTAATATATAAATTTGAATGCATCATATTTATAAATTATCATAACAATAAAATTGTAAAAATAATATATATATATACCACATCATATTTATAAATTAACATATCATAACAATGAATTATAAAAATAAATTATCATAAAAAATATTATCACATTATAAATAATAATTAGTTTATAAGTAGTATATAAATTTTAAAATAGATAACCATTAATTAATTTGTATGTAATATATATATTTTACCTCAACATATTTATAAATAATCATAACAATGAAATTTTAAATATATGTTATCATAAAAAAATATCAAATAAATAAATAATATATACATAATCATAATTAATTTATAAATAATATATAGATTTTACAACAACATTTTTATAAATAATTATAATAATGAAAATGTTAATATAAATTATTATAAAAAATATCACCACAAGATATATAGATTTTATCGTATATATCATAGTAAATAAATATAATGTTGTTATTCTCTCTAATTCTTATTTTAAAATTACATTAAATATTTATATTTAATATTTTTTTATGAACAATAAATATTTACCTTTACTTTATGTAGAAGTAAATGCTACTAACATTAGATAAATCTATGTAATATGTATTGATATATCATTTTCGAAATAAATAATTTATCTATAAAAATTTAATAAAATAAAAATATTCTTTAAGAATTAAATATCTAAAATGCATAACATGTGTGTGTCCAACTATGCTTTCACCTTGGCACCCTCGCGCTGCTGTGGGCCACCTAGAAAAACAACCCATTTACAAAAACTTTACATGGAAATAAACTTTCTATACATTAAAACCTAAATTCAATACCTTTATTGTTTTATCCTCTCACGCGTTAAAATATATAATGTAGAAACAAGTTTAAATTTAAAATGTTTGATATTTTAATGATATCAAATATCTTAGGGTTACTTGATCATCACGTCTTAAATTTGATTGTATGTAAACAAGGGCTAACGGCCATGTTAGCATTTACGTTGAGGAAATAAATTTGATGACAATTACCTAATTAATTTACTAAAAGAACACCACTAATATAACGTATACTAGAAGAAAGAAACACGAGATTTCATATAGTATGATACTTTATGTTTATCTCATTCAATTTACTAAAAACAATTCATGGTATTTGGATACATACGGTCATAGCTATAACATTTATCCCCAATGCATTTGGCTATATGGAAAATGACCAACAGATTTAAGAATGGTTTAAATAGAGAACTTTAAAAAAGATTAAAAACAACATAAAACAATTCATGGAATGTGCAGAGAGACTCGGAGGTGCGATCTAATGCACACAAACCACTAGTGTGGAGGAAGGTGTTGAGCGCACAAGGTGTTTATAGAGAACCCTATATTTTCCAAAAGAACTACTAAATGTGGAGAGCAAGGCCCTAAGAATGGAATAAAATGTTAAAGACCGAGAACTATGTTTTTCTTTTATCCTTTCATGCACTTACATGTATTTGAAAAGCAAAAGTTGTGGAGGTTAGGGTAGGATTTCATTTTTCGGATTTTAGTCTATGTCAAGGTATGAAATTATATGAATCATTTTTCGATTATTTTATAGCTTTCGGTCATTCAAAGAGTACAAAATATAATAGTAATTAAAATTATAAAGTTTTGGTTAGAGTTTAGGATATTAATATTGATATATTCTTTTGGATTTTATTTGAGAATTTTTTGTAGAAATTAATGCATATGTATGGTGGTTATTATCGATTGCAGTGATCTATAGCTTGTTGGCACTAATCATATATGGTCCCTGGAACATTGCCGTGTGGCGACCTCTCAGGGCTTCATGGCCATGGGACTATTGGCTTGCCCTGAGCCACCCATGGCCCAAGGTACCTGGGACGTCACCACATGGCGACCTCTTGGGGCCACGAGATTATTACCTTGCCCCGAATCCCCCACGGTCTCAGGCTTTTGGGACGTCACCATGTGTCAGCGTCTCAGGGCCTTGGGGCCATAGCACTATTAACTTGCCCCAAGTCCCCATGGTCCCGGGCAATCAAGACATCACCACATAACAACCTCAAAGCCACAGGACTATTGACTTGCCTCGAGTCCCCCATAGTCCTAGGCTCCATGGACGTCACCATGTGCCAACCTCTCGAGGCCTTAGGGCCACAAGACTATTAACTTACTCTGAGTCCCCCATGGTCTTGGACTCTAGGGACATCGCTACGTGGTATCCTCTCGGGGCCACATGACTATTGGCATTTTAAATATTGCAATCTATACAGGGACTAAAAACAAAGGCCACGTTTATGACTATATTATCCATGTCTAAAAATGGCTTTTTGAACAAGATCATTTATAAGCATAGTGAATTAGCTAGAGTGTACAAGATTTACAAGGCTTTGGAGGTTACAGATTCCCCTGTGGATGAGGGTGAACAAAAACAAGTGGGCTACAATACATATTTTTCTTGGGAATCACTTTTCGATTACCTACATAGCTCTTGACCAATCAGAGAGCTTGAAATACATATTGCAATAATATTGTAAAGTTTTGACTAAAGTCAGGGACATGAATATTGGCATATTCCTTTGGGCCTTATTTGGGAATATTATGTAGAAATTAATGTAGGTGCGTGGTGGCCATTATGTATTGTAGTGATCTATGGGTTGTTGGCACTAGCCATATACAATTCCACATGAACAATACAAATTTTACAGCTGGCAGGGTTAAAAATGAGAGGCGATATTTATGCATGACAAGACAATCTTGGAGAGTTATATGGATTGTACGGATAATAGATTTAAAAATAGTCATACTAAGTAATCAATTTTTTTAATTTATATTCTCAACCTTAATACATTGTACATGTTATTCACCCATGATTAACTTTGGTAACGACTCATTTAAAAATGAACTATTATGGTAAACTTCCAACTTCATTAAATAGAAAAGCCTACTTCAGGTAAGCCAATAGTCCATGTGATGACCTCTTGGAGCCTCGCAACTATGGGACTATTGGCTTGCCCTGAGTCCCCTGTGGTCTCAGACTCCTAGGACGTCACCATGTGGTGGCTTCTCAGGGTCTTAGGGCAATGGGACTATTGACTTGCCCCAAGTCCTCCATGGCCTCGGGCTCCTAGGACATCGCCACATGGTGGCCTCTCAAGGCTTTGCGACCATGGGACTATTGGTTTGTCAAGAGTCTCTCGTGTCCCCTAGATTTTGAGATGTCACTACATGACGACCTCTCAAGGCCTCAGAGCCATGAGATTATTGGGTTACCCTATGCCCTCCATGGTCCCAAACTCATGAAAATTTTCCACATGATGACCTCTTGGGGTCTCAGGTCCATGGGACTATTGGCTTTCCTCGAAACCGCCATGGTTCCAAGCTCCCAGAATGTTACCATGTGGCAACCTCTCGAGGCCTGGAGATAATAAAACTATTAACTTGGCATGAGTCCCCCATGATCTTGGGCTCCTAGGACATCGCCACATGGCAACCTCTTGGGGCCTTAGGACCATGGGACTATTGGTTTGCCTAGAGTCCCCTGTGGTCCTAGGCTCCTAGGATGTTGTCATGTGGTAGCCTCTCAGGGCTTTAGGGCCACATGACTATTGGCTTCCCTCGAGTCCAATAAAACACTCTCCTTATCTAAAGAATTTAGAGCCATTATATATTATAGCTAATCCATCATTTCTTTCATATATCATAGAAAAAGAAATATTGCATGGATACAAGGTGTTTCAAATGTTGCATTCTATACAGGGACTAAAGATAAAGGCCAAGTTTATGACTATGGTATCCATGTCTAAAATGGCTTTTTAAACAAGATCATTTATAAACATAGTGATTCAGTCAGACTATACAATATTTACAAAGGTTTGGAGGCTACAGATTCCCTTGCGAATGAGGGTGAACAAAAAGAAGTGGACTACAATAGGTATTTTTCTTAGGGATTTGAGATTTTGTTCCTGATTGCAAATATGATTTGATCCCATTATTGAGAGTGAAAGCATAATAGATAATGAAATTATTTAGATTGTATACAAAGGGTCATTGTTGATGGCATTATTGTTCTGTCCCTAAATAACATGTTTACTATTTTAACCAATTAGAACATAGATAAATGCCCTTTTATCCTTATTTTTTGTTAAAAAATACATAGCTTAGCTATTGCAAAATTATAAATTTTTCTATGCACAAAAAAATAATAAATTTCAATTAGCCCAAAAGGTAGATTTCAATCAGCAGTTAAAGCAAATTGATTCCTTTAGTCTACCATAATTATTTGTGACTTCATATAGCATTTATCTCGATTGAAAATGCGAGATTACTATAATTATACTGTTAGCACATTTCAAGTGTTAATTTAATTCTCCCACATAACCTATATAAAAATTTTAAGCTCATAATCAAGTAACTTATATTGTGTCTCCTTATTTATGATGCACATGTCAAATACATATTCACTTATTATGATGCACATGTCAAATGCTTAAATCTAAATGTCTAGGTTAAATATGGTAGATATCCTATTCGCTAATTAGATTATTTTGCCAAGTTAGTTATGTAATTTATTTTTTTAACTTTGTTAAAAAATATATTATCAAATCATTTTTAATTAATCAATTAAATAACTCATTGAATTAAGTTTAGAATTACCTTATGTAAAATATAATCATTTTTAAGCCCTTGTGAGGCCGAAAATATATTTATTCCTTATAGTCATTTACTCTTTTTATTGCACTTTAATATTTATGGGTTACAGTTAGAGTGATGTTATGTTTAAATTATAGGTTCAAATTATCTCTAAATGGTTCATTTCTAAAGGTATATTTGAATGTTGTGTTTATTTTCTTTTTACATATAAAATACAATTTAAAATTTTATACTTTCATGAATTATATTTTGCCAAAATAAATTTAATGATCTGTGCAGCAATAAACATGATTGAATGTAACTTCACTACATCAACTAGATGTGAAGCCAAACAAGCAATGTAAATATCTAGTTAGCGCCAACTACATCATTGCCATGCAATAATTATACAATACTTTTGAATGCATCTTCTCTATGTTTCAAAAATTATTGTAACCACCTCTAAAACTAATTGTTATTGACACATTTAATTTAATACATATATAATTTCCCTTGCCTTATTAATTGGCATATTAATTGTTGTAGAAACTAACAATATATGTGTCAATTGCATGTAATCTAGTGTGCCGAGTGTACTTAAAATTATGTATAGATTCGATTGGGAAAGTGCATTCAATATCATTGGGTCATTGCCACAATGGTCTTGTACAGGAAACAAATTAATGCATTTGCACCATTTATTTTTTCTCTTACATCACAAATAAATCCGTGTACATAAGACACTACTTTACAATTTGCTTTCTCGCTATCTAATTGTGTTCAATTCTCATTTTTGTCTATTGCTTTGTGAACTTTTCTTTTAACTCTATTTATGAAGGTAGTATCTTTGTCAAAGTAATTTTCACCTTGTTATTGATTTGAAAAATCTGATCTATACATAGCAAGTGCAAAGAGGTCGGTGATTACAACTACTTCTATATAATGTCTCAATTTTTTTTCTGGATATAGCGAATCATTCAAAGTGACAATTATATAACAAATAAATGACTATGTTTTTCATCAATAGCCATAGCACATGTGAACATTGAAAAATAACAAAAAAATAGTGTGTTATTACTGAATATAAGACTTTACAATAGGCAATTATATTGTCATCTCCAGAGGTTATAATAGTTGTTTGTTCTGGAAACCAACACACCGTATCAGTAAACTAAAGGTATGTACATAGTCATATATCTCAATGGACTTGAATCTTAAAAAACACAAGAGGAAAAATAATGAAATATTAGAGAAACAATAATTGTAGAGAGCTCTGAACCAGAAAAAAGACAGTACAATAACATTAACCATGTTTTGGCTAAACACCACCTTTTTCATGGTGTAGATTTTAACTACAGTGTTGGTGATTGTCTATTTAATACATTTCATGTACTATTACATTTTCAATATACACCCATAGAACTAAGAAATGGGATAATCGAATATTTCTTAAATCGATTACATATTGGTGATCTAATTGCCATAATCATATGAACTAGAATTAGATCTTTATGGACTATGCATATTGCATGGAATACAAGACACTGAAACATATTTATGTAAAATGTAATTATTTGTGTCCCTTGCTTCCCCTAACAACAAAGTTGGTTTATGGGGAGACATATTTTGTATACATTGGCTAGCTAGATGGCTCAATATACAAATATGCATATGGTCCTCTATAAGGAAAAAACAACTACCTTTGATTCGATGAAGAATGTCAAAAACTTCCATACTTGATATTATTTTATGATATAAATCCTATTTATGGTCATTATGAGCCGATATACGACACATATTTGATTGTCTAATATGTGTAAACAACTAGAGCCATATTGGATAACCATTTCACTGAAACTATAAATCAATAACATGTATAGGCTTGCTTTGTGTAGTTCTAATTTTGGTGAGAGCTTGTTCAATTTTGACTCACAAAATCATTTTACAATGCAATATTGTGAAAGAATAAAAATATTTATGTTGCATATAAACAAAATTAGGGCCCAACATAATACAAAACACGAGTAGAATTTCAAGCTGATAGACATACATTGTAAACTTGGGAAAGCCTTCAATGAAAGAAAAATTGAAGGAGGTGATTTTTGCTTTGATTGGATATCCATAGTTCTTAATGCATAGATTCATATTTGGTTAGATATTAGTGCATGTATGGTAAAGATGTATAGGGGCTCTTTGCAACCCGTAAATAGTTACAACATAATCTTCTTCGAAACAGATACAAACCGTATTCGTTATGAGCCATTGACTAGGGATTGCCAAATGCAATAATTATTCCTAATTACAATAGAAAATAAATAGCATAGAATAAGACAAGTACAACACATTCTCACACTTTTGAACAAATTAAACAAAATATGGAAAAAAATACACGGATATGATCTATACAAGACATTCAAGAGAACATAGGCAATGCATTGACCAAGACATTAATAACATTTTTTTGTGTCTTAAAATGTATTGCACGGAATAAAGAAATTAATACAACAAAGAAATTCATAAAAGACATGGAAAACACAAAAACATGCATGTTTGATGTGCATCTAATTGCACTTCAACTATAACATTACATGTTTCAAGCAATCAGAAAAAGAAACATATGTAAAATTGACAAAGACAAATGAAATAGTGGTACAAACAATATGCATTATATGCAATAACTCATTGAAAAATGTGATTGTTCCAAAATTTGCACCTCCTGCACACATTTGGTTAAACATGCCTTTGACATATGTTAGAATGTTAACAGATCTTGAAGAGCATCTTATTTCATTATGAATTGCTTTTACATAGATCAAGCAACTAGAATACAAAAAACTGTAGTTTAGATTAACTGGGGCAATCATCAATGTGCCATTGAACACTGACATAATATAAAAAGCATTGCCTTGCTCAATAGATGAAACATCCACAATTATTGTTGAACTAAAGATAAAATTAAAATACAAAAACACATACCAAAAAGGAAGGGTTCATCCAATCATAATTATGCTTGCTTTAAAACAATTGTGTAAGAGAGGATTATATTGATCACACAATGTCAACATTGTAAAAGATTGGAAATGATTATTACACACTAATAAAAACATGAAATGATACATAATAGAGACTTCGGCAAGTAGTAAAACAACAAGCAAAGAAGATAATGTTCCCACTTTGACCATGCTCCATGGATATATAGAGTTGACATGTATTCATGATCTACGAAATAAAATTATCCAAGTTATAACAACAGAGTGTCAACGACCCCTTGAAATTTTTAAAGACAAGTATGTAGATAAAATGAACTTCTTGACCCTTTTTTATGGTGAGCTATGTAACCAAAACATAACTAGATTTTCATATGTTAAAATTGTTCAATGAGAATTATAACATATGGATCACGTATTTGCATATCATATCAAAAATATTTTTTTCAAGGCAATGAAAATTATAATTGATCAGGTGATGGTGATAATGTGGGTGAGAATTATAAAAGGGCAATTAAAAAGAAAAAAAGTTTGTGGTAAAATATGCCAAGTATAGACCAAATCTAGAAAAACTATTGAAATCTAATATCAAATATATTAACTTTAAAAAATATGAATATCATCAGAGTATTTATAATAACTATAAAAAAAACACTTATTCAATGATTCATCAGTTAAGACCGCCAATGTATTTTATTACATTCTCAAGTGCTGGACATTATTGGGAACCACTTACAAATGCATTGTCTAAATTACATAATAGTCATTTAAAACAATATGGAACAAACAAATCCAACATATTTAAAACATATGATCATGCTTGCTTAATTACAAAAGATCATGTTACATGTACACAATACTATGCACATAGAATAAAGTCGATGCTAACAATGATATACAAAGATGAATCTTTTTTAAAGAAATTACTTGAGATCATTTATTGCTTACAAAATTCTAGAATCAAGGAAGTAAACACACACATTTTATGTTATGGATAGAATTTGCACTAGTTTATGGAAAGAACATAAATTCAAACATTACAAGCTTTGTTGATAACTACATAACTTGTGATGCAAATACACTAGATTCAAACATAAAAAAATTATACGAACACCACCATACTAGACATTGTAAGAAAAGTCACAAAATACATTACAGATACAATTTTCTATTCCACCAATGCCAAGAATAGTTATCCTTGAACCAAGTACAAAGGAAAATAACTTGGCCACCAAAAATTCAACGTATATCTATGCTAGTTTGGAACACAAACACTATGAACATTCTTCAACATTCAACATGTTTTTAGCACAGTTACAAATAGATGAAAGTGAATACATAGAAGCGGTACCAAGCATACTTAAGCATCCATTTTTTTTATTGAAACGAAAGCCATCACATGTATAGACTAACAAATTTTACAAAAAAAAATGCCACACTTATGAAAAGCAAATACAGATGGACAATTTATGCTCAATGCCTATGTTACACCATCTCAATGTACGTCCTACATGAAAAAATTTGATACATCAATGACAAAAGTGTTTGAGTGAATTCCCAAACAACACAAAATTATAAATGAGATGATATTCAGATGATACGTAACCTTGAAAGCATGTTAATTAAAAACAAATGTCTGCTCAACAGGTTGTTTACATAGTTTTGTCATTACCATTGAATAGTTACTCTAGAAAATGCATATTAATCAATACAAGTCCATTAGACGAGCATAAATTAATTCTAAATCTTTCAACACTTTTGGCCCACAAACCTGATGAATCAGAAGATGTTATATGCAAATCTATAATAGATTACTATGTTCAATGACTAGAAGCACTGGCTGAAGTTTGCCTCGCTCAATTTGTCTCTGAATACAAGAAAAATGGTAAAAAAATCCATGCAAAACACAAATCCCATGTTATAAGATACATTAATTAAAATAAACATCTTGATATTGAAAATCATTATAGAGAAAAACTATTATTATATATTCATTTCACAAGAAACAAAAACAATATGCTTTCCATGAAAAATATATCCTAAAAATTGAATCCAAATATGCTTATTGCATCAACTTTCCCTGGGGCAACATTGAAGAAATTATTGATATTGTTGATTTCGATAATAACAATGCCCTACCAATAAATTTGAACGTCGAAGATAATGATTTACCCACGAAGACTATGATCTAATATATGATTCACAAATTGCCTAAGAATTAGGTTAAAAAAATATGAAATGAAGCTATTTGAAATAGGTAAACACCTATTTCTTTCTGATAACAATGACTATTACAAAAGAAGAAGATATTTAAATAAATAACAACATACAATTGTGAAAGACATAGCAATTGAAAAATGTAAAAAACCATTAGCACTAATTTACTTATTTTAATAGGTGTAGGCACAAGCAAGACCTTCATAGAAAAACTGACATATGAAATGTCAGTCTGTTTATGTAACAAGTTCATTGATAGTGACCTGCTTAAGACAAAAGGATTAATACTAGCATACACTAGAAAACAACATATAATGTTGGAGGAGTGACACTGCATTTTGCATTCCTTTTGCCTTTTAACAAATCTAAAATTATTCTAGTTTTAAAATGCTTGACACATTATCAAAGCACTATAGCCAGCTACAACTCCTTTTCATAGATAAGATATCATTGGTGGGCTCACGATTCTTGTATTCAATAGACAAAATGATCAAAGATATAATGTATATTCCTACATCATACTTTGAAAATTTAGATATGATTATGTGTGGAGACTTTTATCAAGTGCAATCTATACATAATTATTTGATCTTTGAATATCCAAAAATAAACAATGAATTTATTCATATGAATTTTGGCAAAAACATATAAAATTTTATGAATTGTAAATAACAATGCGGTAAAGTAACCACTTGATAACCAAGTTGATTGTAGTGAAAGCATTGGAATGGTAGTTGTTCAAAGATGATAAACTGGGTCCATGAGCTGAGAGAAGCCTTGATTTGTATTGAATGGGCAAGAGACTTGGATAGGTCTACTAACTCACAAACACGTACAAATCTGTTGCTCACTAATTCTTCAACAATCTTACAAAAGAAACCACCATATTAGCCAACGATTTGATTTGATTAGGAAACCATAACACCAACGAAAGATTGTAAAATCTAAACCATAAAGGAGCAACAATGATTTTAGGCGAAGAGGGATCAAAGAAAAGAGACCAAGGGTAGAAGAAGAAACCGTGGTTTCCTTGAAACCAAGGCCCAAAAGACTCCATTGAAACCTTATCAACAACAGAGTGAAAAACAACAAGGAAAAAATCTCTATTCAACAAGGAGAAAGAGGACTCAACACTATTGGTCCAATGAGATTTAGCTCAATTGATAAGCTCAATTAAAGACAATTTAGCCTCAATACATTTACCAATCAAAGATTTGCAATCATGGTCAACTTCTAAAGAAAGAATAGAGGAATCATAAATCTCCAAAATAGGGCTCTCAATCGAAAAAGACACAGAGATACCACCCACAAAAAAAATTATTAGCTCTAAAGAAAGAATATGGGCAAACAGAGCTTGGACACTGTTAAAAAAATGTAGATATTTAATGCCTAGGGGGCACTTCATCCCCATTAGGAAAGACATGGACTTTAGAGGGAGAACTAACATTCAAAGAACTCTGATGAATTAAAATCGATGAAATAGAAATCCAAACAAAGATGATATTTAATTTTTATAATACTAACCACAATTATGAAAGGGGTTGTCTATATTCCTACCAATGATAGTTTGTTATACTAGAGCTTCCTACCAATGTTACTTATAAGTAACCTCACAAATATTTTGAGACCATTAGAAACAATGATTATTTTTGGATGTAAATTGATTTTTAACTATACATTTTTATTTTGGTGATTAGAATTTGTTCCTAACAACAACTCAATAAAGAAAGAGAAAAAAGAGAAAAAGTAGAATATTGACTTTGCTTTAATATCTTCCTATGATATCTTTATTATTTGTTCTTTTTTAAATGTTAATTCTTACAATATAAAATTAATTAGGATTCATTATATTAATTAGGATATATAAAATATATAAAAAGATTATTTTTTGAGTTATTTATATTGTATTAGATTTGTAATATAATTTTGAGGTATTTATATTATATTAGATTTGTGACATAAGTAGAATAGACGTTTTGAGATTGGCATCTCTTGACGTCTTTTTTTATAAATTTATATAAGATTTGTATGTTAATTAATATAAAAATAACTTCTATCAATAATAATGGTCGTGGATTAGATTCTAAACTTAAATTGTGATGGTGGTTGAGGGCTCATTTCACATCACCCCAAAGTTTATAAGAAAGTCCCACCTTATATTAGAGCAATTGGTTTTAGTTACGGAATTAGTTAACATCGATTCTCTCATATTACCACTGATATATATTAAAAACTTAATATAAGTTATGAGTTACTAGTGAAACTTTTCTTTTATATTGTAAGACATTTTCAAAGATTCTAGAAATTTAATTTATCGAATCAATTCTCCACAATCTAATACATGCAATCAATAGATCGATCTCAAATATTATATAAGATTTGAACTTGGTGTGCTTAACCCATTTAACCAACCCACCATCATCTCATCAACATAATAAACTATATCTTTAATATTATAAATAATATTATTTTTAATTAAAAACAATTTCAAAATTAAATATAATAAATATGTTTACTGGCTAAAACTCCCACTTTCTTTTTTAAAATAAAATATTACCACTCTATTGTTGGTAATATAAATACATATACGTTACTATTTACATAATTGAATGGGTCTTGAGTGATTATTATTATTATTATTATTTTTGGGATATCTTAATCAGGGAAGAGGCAGTTGAGTCGACTTCCTTTACGTGAGTCGGACCTCATTTTGTAACGGAGTGGAGTTGCATTTAAAATGACAGCGGTCCACCTCCGTTTAATATTATTAGTATAAATAAAAAATATATTTTATGGCTAAAAATTCGTCACACATGATTTCTGGAGTGGCAGGTGTCAGGTGTCAGGGCTGTATAAACCATTAAAAAAAAGAAAAAGAAAAAGAAATCAAAATCAATCCGTCCGTCCCTCTTTGACGGAAAAGAGAGTTATCCCTGGCGCCTGCGGGTAAAGGCGGGCGGTACCCACCGACTGTAATTTTTTAAAGCGAGGAATTTGATAAAAAGTAAGTGCGAATTATGTGTCACTTCGATGGAAAAAAAAAGGAAAAACAGTCACGAAACCTTCATGCAATTGCCCCGTTCATTAAATCCAGCTCATCGACAATTCGTACTTTTATTCTTATTTTACACATCCAGGTGTGAGGTTCGAGTCCCACATCTCAAATCCTGTGCCTCGCCTCGTTTCCAGGTTGCTGCCTTCATTTTTTTCTACTAGTTACATGTTTTTCTACTAATTTGGTTCATGTACACTTTCTTTGTTTATGTGTCCGGTCAAAAATGCTGCCCATCCGCCCAATTCTTCTGGAAGTATCGGCGCAGTTAGTTGCTGCTGATAAATCTAGTCATGGTTGCTGTGTTGACCAAAAGAATGACGAGGAAGAAAGAAATATGCCTTCCTTGCTGAGAAGAGAATTATCAAATGCGTGTGGCGATTAACACGCTGTTGACCTTCTAGACGGACTTGTGATTCTCTTTTTTGTAAAGAAAATTTCGTGTTAGATTAGTTGAGAGGTGAATGGCGGGATTGTTGACCAATTCTGCGTTGAACGTGTATGCAAAATCTTCTGCTCAAACTCCAAGTCAAATGGTAGCTGGGTCGGACGAAGAAATGTTGTATTGGTCTATTGTGGTGGGTATTCTGTTTTTGAGCCTTGTTTGTCCAAGATTCTAGATTGTGTTTTTTTCCTTCCTCCCAGCTCAGTGATTGACATATACACAATGTGTATGTGCATGGAAGCCTCCAGGGAAGATACCCAGTAGTTGAATGGACCTGGGATGCTCAGCAGGGAAAGAGTTTTAGGTCGTCAGAGTGTGTATACTTCCACCCTCATAAATAAGAGGATATACACTGCGTATACGCCATCCCATATCTTTAGCGTGTATAGTCCATATATATATAGTCTGTATTGTTTGGAAGGGAACAAGTCAGGTGGTTCGTGGAGGAGAAACCGGATTTGAAAATTAGCTAACAAAAACATTACAGTGGTCAACCAGAGTTTAATTCAGCAGAGTGAGAGAACCCAGGAACTAATTTGCACAAAGCCTGGACTTCTAGAAGCAGACCCACAGAGGGGTTTTGTGAGATAAGTGCCACCAGGGGGGGTGTCATTTACAGTGGGATTAATAACAGAAACAAGCTGTATTAGATTCAAGATTCGGTTTTTACCAGCTTATCCAGGAGGATTTGGTGTGTTGAATGATCACGGGATTCATTACAAGCAGACATGCAAGGGATTTTCTGATATGCTCTTAGTGAACCATAACAGAAACAAGTCGTATTGGATTAAAAATCACAACTGAATTCAAGAACCAGTATTACAAGCACACCCAGAAAGGATTTGTTGAGTCATCGGATTACAGGATTCATTACAAGCTAGCGCTCAAAGGATTGGATAATCACATCAATCAAATCAATCGTAAAGCAAGATAATATAGATCTGAAATTGAAGGGGTTTTTTAAAGGGGTATTTATCTATTAGACAAGATGCCTGATCAAGGAAGGAGGAAAAAGAGGATTCACCTAAGCAAGTTGTATACTTTTTCATGTGGAAGATCATCTCCTCAAGACGAGGATTCCTTGCCGGTTGGGGGCCCTGGCTTCTCCAGAGTTGTGTATTGCAACGAACCAGAGAAGCACCAGCTACTACCCTACAGGGACAACTATGTATCCACCACCAAGTACAATGCCGCCACTTTTTTCCCCAAGGCTCTGTTTGAGCAATTCAGGAGGGTTGCAAACATATACTTTCTTCTAGCAGCAGGACTTTCTCTTACTCCCTTGGCACCTTTTACTGCTTCCAGTTTAATTGCGCCACTGGTGTTCGTTGTTGGAGTTAGTATGACCAAGGAGGCCATCGAAGATTGGCGTCGCTTCTTGCAGGTTGGTATTTGTTATTCTCTCTGCTCAATCAAGTTTTTTGCTGGTGTCTTTGTGTCTGTGAAGAATGGTGTGTTTATCAGTGTAAATAAAACTAGCTAGAGACATACAGACACAGGGGGCTAGGTCTGACGTGCGACTATAGATGGACTGTAAGGCCTGGTTTACTCTAGGTATTTTTCATGAGGTTGAACCCTAGGGGTACAATATTTGAATAATATATGAAGTAAATGGAAATAAATTCCACGGTGGACTACAAGGGTGGTCTCATGTGCCAAACTGGCATCTCGCTTGGAGGTGACCTAGAAAGCAACCATTACCTTTTACCTATTATGGGCAAAATTGAGAGGGAATTGGATAGGAGATGATTGTTGTCTAGTTCCTATTGTTGGAAATTGCATTTACACTCCAGAAAAAACCTGAAAGTCGGGTCATAAAATGGGCAAGTAGCTCGGTGAAAGAGCAGCTCACTGGCCGGAAGTAGTACGGGGTCTGAGTCCTAGCCTGTCCAAATTTTCAACATTGGCTTTATCAGCCTTTGGTACTGTCATCAATGTTCTATGACATCAGTTCGGTAATGCCATTTGGAGGCTCCTATCCAAACTCTTATCCATCAGGCCAAACTCATTGTACCTCTGGTCTTTCAAAAGAGTTGGGAAAGAACACTAATTAAGACCCTTCATGGCAATCACAGAAAACAAACGAGGGACTGAGAAAGCCTACTAAATATCAAATAGAAGACCCTCAAACTGTGGACTATAAGTTGTAATACACACTTCGATTTTTTTCATTATTCAGGTAACAATCTAGTTATCACAACTTATGCGTCAACCTTTAAAATGATACAATATGCTGCACATGCCTGTACGGTCAAACAATGCCTAGCTAAATATGCTCCAAATGCCTCTAGTGTCAAACTATGGCTATTAAAAGGCTACTGATTAGGATTAATGCAATTTAATATAAAGCTCGCTCCTAGATATTTTATGGTGCAACTTGATAGATAGATTTTTATGTTTACAGGACAGAACTATTATGTACGAAATGGCGAGAGTTTAAATTTGTGACTTTTACACAATTAAGTTTTTGGTTTAGCTGTCTTTTAATAGTGTTTTATCCAGCCATTTGTCTTTTCAATGTCAAAGTAAAATGTACTGATGTTTGCATTTCAAGAAAGCATTTTGTAGTTGAGAGTGATATAGCCACATTTTGATGTTTTTTTCCATATTCTTAACAATTTCCTTGGATATTCTGAAAACTGTGGTTTTGATTTCTAGATCTACATGGTGTCATTTCGTATCCAAGTTATGGTTGCTATGAGCTTGCATGGACATCGAAATTTTTATCAACATAATGGCAGTCTGAATTTTTCTAAGTAATGTTTAAGGTCCCAAATATTTGTTAAGTAAATTTTAATGTATTGTGTTAAGTAAATTTTTTGTATTGTCATCTGATGGGTTTGTGCATTTTCCATTTCCCAAGAGCAATGTAGTGGTTACTACTAGAATAAGTTTTTTCTTACGGAGTGTACTCTTTTGATACAATGTATTAATCAGTTAGAAATTTTGAAATTTACAGGATAAGGAGATAAATAGTCGGAAGGTTAAAGTTCATGCCAAGGATGGTACCTTCGTTGAAACAGAATGGTTGAAATTGATGGTGGGAGATGTCGTCAAGGTGGAGAAGGATAACTTTTTCCCGGCCGACCTTCTGCTATTGTCATCAAGCTATGAGGATGGTATTTGTTATGTTGAAACAATGAACCTTGACGGTGAGACAAATTTGAAGATAAAGCAGGCACCGGAAGTTACAACAGAGCTACATAGTGATGATAGTTTCCGGTCGTTTAAGGCTTTAATCAAATGTGAGGATCCCAACCCAAACTTGTATACATTTATTGGCAGTATGGAATATGAAGATCAAAACTATCCTTTGTCACCTCAGCAGATTCTGCTAAGAGATTCCAAACTACGCAACACAGGTTATATATATGGTGTAGTGATATTTAGTGGACATGACACAAAAGTAATGCAAAATTCTATTGATCCACCATCTAAGAGAAGCGGGGTTGAGCGGAAAATGGACAAGATAATTTTATTCCTTTTCAGTGCCTTGGTTTTAATCGCATTAGTTGGCTCAATTGCATTTGGTATCAAAACCAGGGATGATATGCCAGATTGGTGGTACCTGAACCCAGATGATGTGACTGATTATTATGATCCCGATAAACCAGCTTTGGCAGCATTCCTGCATTTTATCACAGCACTGATCCTTTATGGTTACCTTATCCCAATATCTCTATATGTGTCAATAGAGATCGTGAAGGTCTTGCAGAGCATTTTCATCAATAAAGACCAGCAAATGTACTATGAAGAAACTGACAGGCCTGCACATGCCCGCACATCCAATTTGAATGAGGAACTTGGCCAAGTTCACACTATACTGTCTGATAAAACTGGTACATTGACTCGCAATTTAATGGAGTTCCTGAAGTGTTCCATTGCAGGTACTAAGTATGGTCGAGGTATAACAGAGGTGGAAAGAGCAATGGCAGAAAGGCTTAAGAAAGAAGCTTTGTTAGGAGGATATGCAGGTACTAAGTATGGTCACGGTATGACAGAGGCAGAAAGGCCTGGAAAAGATGCTTCAGAGGTGCAGGACTTGTCCTCTGAAAATGAGGATGATATAAGCGATCAAGTTGGCACTGAAATGGATGTCAAACCACATGTCAAAGGCTTCAATTTCAAAGACGACCGAATTATGAATGGACATTGGATAAATGAACCCCATGCGGAGGTTATTCGCATGTTTTTTCATATTTTGGCTATTTGCCAAACTGCAATTCCAGAAGAAGATGTAGATGAAGAGACTGGTCAAAGGAAAATCACATATGAAGCAGAGTCACCAGATGAAGCAGCCTTTGTTGTAGCAGCAAGAGAGCTTGGCTTTGAATTCTTTAGACGTACGCAGAATAGTATTTTTCTGCATGAACTAGATCCAAATACTCTCACCAAGGTGGAACGGTGAGTGTTTTGTGCTTCTTAATTTCTTCTGTCAGGGTATCTGTTTTACATTTGAGGTGAATAGTCAAATAGAAGACACATGGGCTAATTCTACAGAATTTTAGGTGTTCTAGACATTTTACAGTGGCTAATGTGATGGAAGTATTGTTCTGCAGTGAGTACAAAATCTTAAATATATTGGAGTTTAATAGCACACGCAAAAGAATGTCAGTTATTGTGAAGACTGAGGAGGGCCGTTTGTTTCTTTTTACCAAGGGTGCAGACAGGTTTGTTCTTGTATCCTCTATAAGGAATTTAAGGATTGTAAGAATATAAAACATATTGGTGACAAATTTTGAAGTTTAGGTTATCCCTTTCGTTTTTCTCGTGGCTTGTTTTTTTAGTCAAAGAATGGAGTGAAGAAAGAAAGCTTATAGCACAAGTGAATAAAACAGTGTCAAATATATCAATGTGAATGCCAAATTTTGTTCTGCTTGTAATGCGTGTATTGATTGAAGTTCATTTTATTAACGGGTATTTCATTTGTGATTTCTATGCGTGCTCAGTGTCATTTTTGAAAGACTGTCAAAGAAACATGGAAGAGAGTTTGAGGAGGCTACAAGAAATCATATTAGCAAGTATGCCGATGCTGGATTAAGGACATTGGCACTTGCATACCGTGAGCTTGATGAAGGGGAGTACAAAATCTGGAATGAAGAGTTCATGGAAGCTAAAAATACCTTGGGTGCAGATCGAGATGCAAAGCTGGATGCAGTTGCAGACACAATTGAGAGGGAATTGATTCTTGTCGGTGCAACTGCTGTTGAGGACAAACTGCAGAAGGGGGTGAGTAATGAATTTGAAAATAGCTTCTTTTGTTATCTCAGATTAGTACTATCATGTGTACATGATACATGAAAAGGAAAATGCCTTTGCCATTTTATTTATTGATAAGTTGTGTATTGACTGGATTATTCTTAGCAAAAAAATTTAAAGTGTTTGCTTTGTACTTGGCAGGTTCCTGAGTGCATTGACAAGCTGGCGCAAGCTGGTATTAAGATCTGGGTTCTGACTGGAGATAAAATCGAAACTGCCATTAATATAGGGTCTGTTTGAACTTTCAAAGTTTTTACTACTAGAGGTGGTTTTAATTTGTTTTGTATTCTGTCTTTATTCTTATAAATGGTTGCCATTTTCTGGATACTTAGATCTGTTACACATGAATTCTACCTGCAGATTTGCATGCAGTTTGCTAAGGCAAGGAATGAAGCAGATACTGATTACATTGGATACACCGGAGATAAATGCACTGGAGGCACGAGGGAATAAGGATGAGATTTTAGAGGTAAATACTTATGATTATGTTTTTTATGTTTCTTAAGGACACAGTATATATTGAGATTTTTTGTTTATCCTAAAAGGCTTCATGACAAGATGGATTTCACTGCTGATTTTATCAGGCCAGCCAGAAAAGTGTAGAGAAGCAAATTAAAGATGCAGAAAGTCAAATTACTGATGTAAGAAGCAAAGATGATGTGTATGCACTGATTATTGATGGGAAGTCATTGACATATGCCCTAGATAAAGACATCAAACACATTTTTCTGAGAATAGCTACTGAGTGTGCATCTGTTATTTGCTGCCGAGTCTCGCCAAAACAGAAGGCACTAGTAAGTCTAACACTGGAACCAGGCATTCCTTAGGTTTTGAAGGATTTTTGCTCTGGACATGGTTTTTGGAAACCCAAATTTTCTTAATGATCTTGGGCTAGAAATAATTTTTGCAAACTGAAATATGCATTATGCTATTGTTTTTTACAACAATTAAATGCACTTTTCAGCTTTTTCTGCTTGCAAAAATCAATTGTTGTTGATTAAAAATGTATTACTTCTGCCCCGTATGAAAAGATCTGCCATATCCATGTTGCCCCATATGTTGCCATTGCTGTATAGAACAAAAAATTGATGTTTTCTAGTAATTTATTGTGTTGTGGATAGGATATTGTCATATTGATATGGGAGTGTCTCACTCTAGGCAGTTTCTGTGGTATTTGTTGCGGTGTTACTTATGTACAGGTAACAAGGCTTGTTAAGGAAGGTACAAGGAAAACCACATTGGGAATTGGTGATGGGGCTAATGATGTAGGCATGATCCAGGAGGCAGACATTGGAGTTGGTATTAGTGGCGTTGAAGGCATGCAGGTTATTATTGTTTTCCATTGTTTTTACAATGACACGCTCTTTTAGATGATTTTGATAGTTTGATTTGTTTTTCTTTTTAAGTAAAGCATTGTCTGGAAGTTTGACATCTCCAATAGTTTCCTTTTCATGGTTTGTCAAGAAGTTACTTTTTTTTTTGAGGTAAATCTTTCCATATATAAATATAGGGCCCCGTCTGTAGCCTCTTCTCAAGCTAAGAAACTTTCAATTGCAGGCTGTTATGGCAAGCGATTTTTCCATAGCTCAATTCCGTTTCCTTGAGAGATTACTTCTTGTCCATGGTCACTGGTGTTATGGACGCATTGCAACTATGGTACTCAAATCAGTCCCGGAACATATTTTTGTTTAATTTAATAATTTTAATATTTCTTTGTAGAGGACTGATACTCAATGTTTGTCTGATATCTTATTGCAGATATGTTACTTTTTCTACAAGAACATAACTTTTGGCATCACCTTATTTTATTTTGAAGCATATGCCTCATTTTCAGCGCAACCTGCATATAATGATTGGTATATGTCACTATTTAATGTTTTTTTCACATCACTTCCAGTTATTGCATTGGGAGTTTTTGAGCAAGATGTGTCGGCACGTGTCTGCCAACAGGTATGGGTCAGAAGAATTACTGTCATGTCAATTGTTCATGCTATTTTTAAATTCTTTCACATTTTATTTTTTTGTGTGCCTCATGTTTAAAGCACTTTGCTGCATTTCTGCTTGTATTTTCAAGCACAGACAACATGATTTTGTATTTTAATAATTGTTTGATACTGGATGATGCAGTTCCCACTTCTGTATCAGGAAGGGATACAAAATGCCCTTTTTGGTTGGGATCGGATCGTTGGCTGGATGTTTAATGGAGTTTGTAGTTCTACCATTATTTTCTTTTTAACTACAAATATCCTTCAGCACCAGGCATTTCGAGAAGGTGGTCAAGTTTCAGGCATGGAGATCTTTGGAGCAACCTTGTATACCTGCATTGTCTGGACAGTAAATTGCCAAATAGCTCTGGCCCTCAGTTACTTCACTTGGATACAGCATCTATTCATATGGGGCAGTATTGCCTTCTGGTATCTCTTCCTTTTTGTCTACGGATCTATTCAACCTACATTTTCAACAACAGCATATAAAGTTCTTGTTGAAGCTTGTGGCCCTAGCCCACTGTACTGGTTCACCACATTCATTGTTGTTATAGCTGCTCTTGTTCCGTATTTCACATACTCAGGTTTCCAAAGGAGATTCTTTCCCATGTATCATAGCATTATTCAGTGGGTAAGGCATGAAGGAAAAGACCAGGATCCAGAGTGGAATGCAGTGTTACGATCATCGCGGATGCGTCGAAATCATGTTGTTGGTTTGACAGCAAGGGTTGAAGCAGGATTTCAGCACTTCAAGGAAAAAATTCGTCGCAAACAAGAAAATAAAGTAAGGGGTAATCGGTCACGTTAGGCACATTTCAATCCTTTTTGTCCGATCTTTCTGATACATAGATTATTGGTTTAGTGATTTTGAAAGGTGACGTGAGTCAAAACTTTGTTTAACAAAGTGCTGGTGTCCCATTCGAGTGAGAATATTTAAGACATTGAGACATTAATTGGCAAATTCCTCATGTCATCCAAGGGGGTTTATGCAATCCTGGTGGAAATTTGAAGGCTCTAACTTGTTATCCTTGGGGAGTGAAGAATATTATATGGGCTTTTGTGCGAATGAGAGTTACATTGAAGGCTGATGCATATTCATACCATCTGGTGTTTTTTGTTCCAACAAAGGCCGAGATCAGGACATGGACACACTGTTGGACCAACATATTCTTTTATTTGTATATTGTTGTACCAAGTATTCTTGTATATTGAAAACTGTATCCAGGTCAAATTCAAATTACATTAGACTTCAGGTTGACCACTTATCCCTCAGTGGAAACATGATGGTTATCAGATAGTGGATATGGTTTCCAAGTCTTGTAAAAATGGTTTTGTTTCCTAGTGTTCACATTCAGTGGATACAGAATGAGTATACCAGCTTGGAAATACACAAGGCAGTGTATTTTTGTTTCAATGGGAATGCATGAATGCATATATTTCTTACACTAGTGGTTTTACCATGAAGGTCGTGACAAAGCATGTTTGAGGTGTTTAGGGTAGTAAAACCAGGTTTGAAAGGCCTTTCTTTGGTGACTAAAAAGTCATTGTACTCAATTGAGTTGCTCGAGTAGTTTCTTGGTTGATTATTTGGATTCCCTGTAGCTACAGATTGTAATATATAGTTCCGATTCAGAGCTTGTTTTTTGAACATTGGAAGCCCATCTAATTCCATGGACACAAACTACTCCTGTATTTTAAGAAGAGAAATCTTTAGTTTTCCACACTTTTGTGGTGGGTGCCATTTAAAAATGTCATGCAAATACTGTGTTATTTTCTCATTTCTTTACTTCCTTTTGCATATTCCATTGTATTTCTTACAATATGCATTAAATTTTGCAGTTTGAACATGTAGGTTTTGATACGGCATTTAATGAAATTCAGGAGATGGTAGTAAAATCTAACCTGTAGGCATTATTCAAGAGTTCACTGGATCGGAAGAGGTGAGAGCATTTAGAAAAGTATGTGTAAATGGGAATACTTGTGTAGACAGAAACGTTGATTTACTCCCAAATATTGGGTAAAATGTTACTGGACCATTGGGTATTGTTGTGCATTCCTCCACCTGTTGCCTTGCAATTAACTGTGTTGAAAATAATGGCGGATAAAACACAGTCGACTCTAAATATTATTAATTGTATATTGCAAAATGTCTACGTGGAAAAATCTCAAAAGATTAAATTGTTTGACTTGGTTAACATTATAATACGGCCCGATTTGGACAAATCATCTCTTTAGCATGTTGAAGAAGATTCAATCGCTTTTTAAAATAATGCACATATTTGGGATAATGCATGACGGATTACCTACTTATTTGGAAGATAATGAGAGAAGGGCAACTTTAACTGAATCATTCAAACGTTAGACAAGTTTTTCATTTACTTGTATGAGCGTTAGGTGTCAAAATTTGGCAAACAAAGTCAAATAAACGCATTGCAAATTTCCACCAAAACGAGGTCGAAATAAAATCTCACTAATCTCATTTCTTACGTTTTCGCGTCGAAACACATCATGTTATCGTTGACAAGATTTCAATGTTTCCTTTATGACTCTGATGTTTTTGAAAACACCCATTTTTAGGTATCAACGAAATCATGATATATTAAAAAAATAAAGATTGGTATGTGTATATATGAGTGTCGACGTAATTTTAATGTTGCATGTGTACTTTAAAAAAGAAAAATTGATATGTATATAAATAAATGAAATTCATCTCATTTGGTTGATTGTCTAAAAGCAAGGATAATGTTTGTCGTCCGATTGGTGAGATGTAGTAGTGGTTTAGAGAAATAATTATGTAGTAGATGTTGCCATCCTTGTTATAGCTATGTTTTGCATGCCTTGTAATGTTGCATTGAGTGCAACATACACAATTTATGTAAGCATTTGACAGACTTAACTGTTCACATGGACTCCAATGATAGACTTGGGACACATAGTTATGTTTTGTGAAGAGGCAATGGTATTTAGCATTATGGCTTGATATGTTAGTAATTTTAGTAAACATTTATCTCCTTCCTTCATGTTGGTTATGGAATTGAAGGAATTTTTCATTTGTTTCATTAGGATTTCTATACTCATTGCATTAGTTTGCTAAACAATTCATGTTTATTCTCTATGTTATTGCCACATTATCTCGCTTAGATTATATTAAGGTCAACTCACTCATTATATTAGGATATCTTGACACAATTATTGTATTAGTTTGTTAAACAATTCAAGGTTGCTATATAAGGTCACGAATATCTATCAAAACATCATAAAAAATGGATATTTTTAATATGTTGTAATTACAAGCACTTTGATAGACATGCATATTTAAAAATGTCACAGGGCACAAAACACAACTGAATGTTATAAGTCCATCACTATAGTTCATGTGACCACATTTTGTCAAAAACAATTGATAAATTATTTCAAATTTTTAACCAACATGAAGATACGAGATTAATATGCCATTTTTTTTTTTGGGTGAATAGACAAAGATCTTAGCGTTACAACTTGAAATGTTGACAAGTATTGGAGATTCTTACTTGAGGACGTATATATTTTTGGCATTAATACTTTCAAACTTCAACACATCTTTTTGAAAGCAATAAATTAAATTGTAAAATTAATTTACAAAATGTAAAAAAAAGTCAATATTAAGATCCACTCGTATTCAAAAATCACATTTAAGTGTCTTGATCACATCATTATAGTCCATGCAACCACAACTGTCAAACAAATGATAAAATCCTCATATAAAATTAAATTTGTATTAGGAACACAACCAAGAAGGCCACACTACATAGGGGCATGTACATCCATTAAAGCACGATCGAAAGTGGATATTTTTCATATGTTGTATTTGTAAACACCATGACAGACATGTATATTATAAAATGTTGCTGACCACATTTAAACAAAACTAAATGTTTTAAGTCTATCACTTTGTCCAAATACAATTGAGGAATTCCTTCAATTTCATAGCCAATGGGAAGGCACCATAGCATTATGACATTTAATTATGCTTGGTCAATAGACAAGTATCTTTGCTTTATGGAATGATATGTTGATAAACATTAGAGTTTTTTCCTTGAGATGATATATATTTTGGCATTTGTAATTTAAAATTTTGACACTTCTTATTGAAAAGAAATATATTTATTTTCAAAAGTAATTCACAAAATATCAAAAATTCAATGCTAAGTATGTGACTTTTTTTAGGATTCAACTGCATAGTTTTGAGTCAATCTACATTGACTTATATTTCATTGAGTAGTGGTTCACAAGAACCCATCTCTCATGAGCATTAATGGTACATTTGGCACTCATTCCATCAAATGTTAAGATGCTTTCCTATTCACAAAACACACTTAAATCTCATAATCCCATCATTGTAATTGTGTTACCTTATTTTTAATTTACTTATTTAAACAAGTATAAAACTTTGAACTATTTAAATTATATAATGTATTTAAATAAAACACTGATATGAATAATAAAACTAAATATGATTTAAACAAGTGCACTTATTATGAATAGAAAGGACCTAAGGGATTTAAATACTTAACATGTTTCTTTTTTGTGCAGGATTGAGACAATGTGTAGGTGTAAGAAAGGCGGGAAGTAGATTACAAGTTGCTTATATCAGGAACTAGGTGTTTGGAATTGCATGGAAAAATTCATCAGTCCGTAGACCCTTGCACCAAGGGATAGTGTTTATTTGTGTAAAATATACATCACTATTTTGGCATAGGCTGATACACTTGCTTGTGCTATATCTCTATGTACAATATCAAGAGCTTATGTGCGCAATATCCAAAGACCTATCTCCTCTTTGAAACCCTAGGTCCAATTTCAACATTAGGTTTAGGCCCATAAAAGGGAAAAAAGTGGGTTGATGTGATCTCAACCATTACCCAATGAATGGCCAAGTGCTCTCTATATACACATAATATTTTCAATCTTTTATCAATTACTAATGCTCTTTATCTTGTAGGAATCCATCAAGTCTCAAACTCTCTGAGTGTATGCCCTAAGGGGTGCACCGAGAAAGGGGTGGGCAGACCATTGGTGCTTCGTAAGATTGTTGTCCCCTTTTGATACTTGTTATCTACACACTTATCTCCTAAAAACCATTCCCCTAAGCTTTGCCTCCTATTTTGCACACTGCTCTAGTCATTTTTCACTTTCATTAGTTCTTTCCTAACCTAAACCCATTTTTTATAGTCTACATGACTATGTCGGCTATGTCGACATTGTATTCTTATTGACACAACTTATTAAGGGTCTAGGTTGGCCCTTGGCTGACCTAGTCTGTGACCTAGTGAGTTTTCATCGATAATGATACTAGGTCAACTGGGTTGACCTTATTAAGCCAAAACTTTTAGAAGGGTTTAGGGTTAGATCCACCTATATAAACATAATCATTTCACCATTTCTAAGAGAAGACAAGAATAAGAAAGATATATTGTGCATCTACTTATCTAACATGATACTTGAAGAGAAAGCTTAGGGTTTCATATTTTCTTTGGAGATACAAATCTTTTCTTATGGAGAAGTCTTTTGGGTGCATTGATAGGTTATACAACCTAGAGCTGATTTATCCTTATCATCCTTACATATCACATAATAACCTCTTGTGAAGCACCTTGGCCAAGGGAGAGATTGAGGCTTCGATGGGTTTGTCTTCAAGGGTAAGTATTCCTAAGTTTATTCCTCCTTTGTAAGAGTAGATATATATGCATTTTCACTTCACTTCCATGCATTAGGTTTTTGTATACATTGATGTGAGTATATGTCTTCTATGCATATTCAATTTTAGTGTTTATTAACCTTCACTTTGTGCCACAAGCTTTGGTGAGCACTAGATTAGATTTTTTTTACTTGTTATTAGTTTAGTTAATATGAAAACATAGGACTTAGTTAGGGCTATTGCATAGTTTTGCTTAACTGGAGCCTTTGGAACCCTCCCTAGTGATATTATTGTGGCAAGACATCCCTTGGCTAGGTATAGCATATCCATATTGGTCATGACCCTAACTATCTAATGTATCCCCAATTAGAAGTGTAAGTAGGATATATCTTCTGTCTGAGCTATAGGATTGATTTGTAGATCTGATTGCATTTATCATTTCATATATTTTGTGAACTCGACATGAATCTAACCCTTGCAGTTTTTTTTCATGCTTTTCATTTCTACCATTTTATTATTTTTCTATATTTGTGATACTAGGTCAACCATAGCCGATGGTATAGTTCTAACTTCTATGCACAAGTTTAACATACAGTCGCATCAAAATGACTATGTTCTTTCTATGAAAGTTCTTCATTGGATATAGGTTACTGGAATCAAACAGGTTGACATAGTACTCTTATTTGGTCTCTAGATACATCAGACTATGTCAAACATGTTGACTTAGTCTCTGAGACAACATATAGAACAACAAACTAATTCATATAGGTCAACTTAGTCTTATAAATAACTTCTAGATAACAAAATACATTGAGCAGGTTGACTCAATCATCTTAATAGGCTTCAACAAATAGAGTTTTACATAGAACTAGGTCAACCCAATTGACACAGTTGGTAGAAATTGTAAGCAATATTTAAGACACTTCAACAGAAAATTCTGTAGTCTTTATCATCTTCCAACCCACCAAGGTTCCTTCTCTTTCTCTCTCTTCCAATTCGGTACTTCATTATAGTTTTGTTTTATGAAAGTTTACAGTCTTCAAAATTGTAATCCTATAACAAACTAAGTCGACCTGTTTAACTTAGTTATGTAGTCTATATTCTATCTAAAAGACTAAGGTAACTTAGTTCAACTTATTTTTTAAGCACTCTTTGCTCCTATAGTATAGTAGCGACCCTATTGAATTATGTTCTATAATATTTGCATATAGTGTCATCTGAATCTAACTTTGTACCATTCTTGATTTGGGAATTAACAACTGCATGCTAGTATTTAGTTCACACTTTCATTTTTATCTATTTGCATGCTTAAAGTATCTCACATAATCTAATTAGGCAGTTTTTCAAAATATTATTTAGTTTGCACTATTTTTCTCTTTTTACACACTACCAAATCACATAAATTTCAAAATATGCATTTTAACATTTATCTACCCAAGGCTTACCTACTTGGATTTCATCACCAAGGGGGAAGCCGACTTGGTTTTTTAGCCAAGTATAAACACATTATTAATTGATATATATTTTTTAAGTACCCAACACCCTTATTGCTACAGGATTGTGAAGTGAGGGGGTAGGCCCCAATACCAAGCTAGTACCATTGCCAACATAGATCCCTATTTCAGCCTAAACATCCTAAAACCATCCATAGATCACTGTTTAGTACCCTATTTTCAGTCCAATTTACTTATCACCCTTAAAATAACAATTTATAATAATCTAACGACACTCAGGATGACCATTTAGTTAGCATTTACTTTTTAGTTGACTACTTGCTCTTTGCTCATTGTATGTTGTATTGTAAAAACTTATATTAGTTAGCATTGGTGTAAGGTTTTGTGCTATGTGTGACCTAATTGAATCATTCTCATTGATCCAATTGTTTGTGTGTTTTATTTCAATTATTTCTTTAATTACATTACAAAAAATTTCCCTATTTTTAGTACACTATCATTCTATGTTTGACATAGTCTCTTACAGATTATATTTTACCCTGACTATAGTATTGAGTCGACTTGGTCGACCCAATACTCCTTTCTACCTATCAGGTCATAGTATTAAGTCAACTTGGTCAACTCTATATCTTTATTAGACTATCTATTTCTAATCTACAATACTCAGTCAACTTGGTCAACTCTATACTCTTATTTGTATCCTTCCTATCTTTTTGATTTACATAATCTTTGACTTCCCTAATCTCTCTTCTTCATCATGAAATTCCTATTTGAAGACAACACTAAGTTGAATTCAATAGATATCATGAGTCTTACCAACCCTAATAGGTTATCCCATAAGCAGCTTGTGGCTCCTATCCTAGATGCAAGTAATGTGTATGTATCGTCTCACACTACAAGCTATGGTACCCCTCCTCATTCGTCTTCACTTTGCAATCCTCTCTTCTCATTTGAATATCAACATAAATTAGAGTATACAATAGAAATTATCTTTTTCATCAATGAATTTCCTCAACATCAAGGAAAGGATCTTTCTACTATTTACCATCTCACAATAAGTGGTCAAGTCAAGGAGACCCATTTACCTTCTCCCACATGCTCACACGGATTTGAGGACACTAGTTTCTTTGCTTCTCATACTCTTCCATCTATTTTGACCCCTTTCTCATACCATGACATCTTCCTCTTTGATTTACTCCACCTCCATGCCTAATATCTATACTAACATGGTAGATTCTACATCTAGTGGCCCTCTTCCAAGACCTGCTCTTCTCAATTCTTCCACTATTATATCGTTTGCTACCCATGGTAATCATGCCTCTAGTGCTGCTTCTTCTCATCCCTCTACTAGTACATATTTTTACCCACAAATAAATCATGCTACTAGTGCCTCATTCACCAACAATTCTTTTGAAGCTACTACTAATACGCATAGTGATACCTAAGCCACTACTACCAATTCTAATGTTTCACACATTACTAATAATACAACCCAAATACATCAAATCCTAGTAAAAAATCTTAATCAAATGAATGCTTTCCAAGCTAACAATTAAAATCAAATGACGTAAATGCAAAATCATCTTATCCATCTTCAAACCCACCCTCAATAGATGCCATGAGGTACGCATAACCAAAATGTTCCCCCACCTCCTCTTCGATATTCCCATCGTAACCTTATCCGTCAACCTCCCCTTGTTAATAAAATTATCAAGTACCTTAAAAATGAGCCTCTTACATCTCAAATTACTAATATCGATATAAGAGGTATCGCCCCTAACATTACTTACAATGGGTCAACCAATCCTACTAGTCACTTAAAGACATTTGGAAATCTATATAAATACTGGTTAAAGTTAAATACCTTTGCTACTACCAAGATATTAGGAAATAATCTCACAAGTGATGCTTTAGATTGGTACAACCAACTCAAATCTTATTCCATCAATAGTTTGGAAGATTTAGTCAATGCTCTAGACCAAGAATTTCAAACAAGTGATCTCCCTAAGAATACTTTGGCCCATTTCATCAATTGTAAGTAACTTGAGACTAAAACCATACAATATTTTATCAAATGATGGAAGACCTTATCTAACAAATGTGAACATAATATGGTAGATGATAACCTCTTTCATCTGTTTACCAATGATCTTTTTTCCAAGTTATAATATCAGGTTCAGACACTCTCTCCACGTATTTTGGAAGAGGTTATTGATCAAGCCAAGCATCAAGATTTTCTCATGCATCAATTCGACCCATCCCAACCTTCTATGGGTACTCGCATGTTAATCAAGAATAAGAATCATCATGCTAAAAGTGATGGTGTCACCAACTCTTATGATACCATTCATATTATTCAAGTTGTTGTTTCCAACCAGACTTTGGAACAAGCTTCCCCTCCTAACCACATCACTAATCCTCATTTATCTTCAACCAATAACATCAATGTTCATAAACCTTTATCCTTAGTGGAACTAAAAAAACATCTACCAAGGCCTCTCCCATGAGAACTTGATCCCACTTGACCCATGAAATCTTAGTATGACCTCAATAGATTTTGTTGGTTTCACATTAGTTGGGGTCATTCTCATAAAACTTATAGGCAACTTCATAATTTGGCTATGGATTTCCTTCTTGGTCCTAATTATAACCATGATTCTATCATTCGTAAATGTCAGCAAGCCTATGACATTACCTTCATATCCCATGAAACATAAAATAAATCTCAAGCTTTGAACCAGGCTAATGCTCATTTGACCATCTATAAAGATCCTCTTACAAATCACCAAGATAACAAAGACAAACCTACCCCTTCTACCAACAATGTTGATAGTCTTCTTGACCCAACTCCTGAAGAAAATGTGGTTAATATGACTAATATATGAAGGGTGGTTTCTTTCATTGATCCTCATCCTATCCACACCCCTCAATTGTCTCACACATTTTGTGTTATCCAAGACTCTTCTCCAACTCACTTAATAGAGTTTGGACAAGAAGACCTTATATCTTTTGATGAATCAATTCCAACACCTCCTTTGGATAACTCTTCTCATACCATTTCTACCATTCCTCCACCCTCTTTACCAATCACTAAGGATACTCAAACTTCTATCAACACTTATTCTAATCTCTCTCAAACCAAACCTGCATCAACTAACCCATCTTCTCAAGATAATAAAAAAAAATGTCCTCCAATTAAACCTCCCACATATTATCAACATAAATTCACATGCACTTAGGCTCTTCCTTCTGAGGACCTCCTTCAACATTATGCACCTCTTTCCAACAATCCTCTTACGGGTTATCATGAATGGGATCCTATAATGGAGTTTACTAATCTCCCATCTCAAATCCCATTTCTCAAACTTATGTCGACCTCTTTGCATCATTATAATCTTCTTATGCAGCTTTTGTTCGAAATGAACATCTCTCATCCTCCCCTAGTAGGACATGAAACCCCCTTATCTGGATCAGAAGATAGAATTTTACAATAGTGTGAATAGATGTCCATACATGTTGATAAAATAATGGACGCTTATCTTTCCCTCAAATTCCCCATTGCTTCTATGATTCCCAATGAGATTCTGCTTCATGCAGATGATCCTCCTCTTTTTATCAATGTCCATATTGGTGATATCCAAGTCAAGCATGCATTGATTGATGATGGTCCCGTCACTTATGTTACCTCTCTCAATTTTATCAAAACCCTTTGATATTCTAAATGTAATCTTAAATCTACATGCAACACATGTCAAGGCTATGACTGAAGGCAAATGCCTCCTTTAGGTTGTGTGTGGCTCCCAATTACGATCCCACATATTACCGTTCATGTGAAGGTGATGATCTTAAACTTTCTTCCATCCTATAAAAATTTGCTTAGTAGACCATGGACTCATCGCATGCGAACAGTTGCCTCTTTTACTTGCCAATGTGTCAAATTTACTCAAAATGGAGCCATCTATAGGATTCAGGATGACACTATTCCTTGGAATTTTGAATAATTCCAAGACTGTGATGTATTTAATATTTTTACACTTGAACCCTTGCCAAGCATTCTATTTCATGAATCTTAATGATTTAATTTTCCTGTCAGTTTTACTCGAGGTTACAATGGTCACCCTAAACTCATTGGGAATACACCCCCTAACCTCCTAGATTTAGATGACAATGAGCTTGATGAGATCAATCTCAAGATTAAAACATTGGATCTCTCACCTCATCTCATCTCTTAGGTTCCTCCTTCTTTGTAACCTCATTCTTGTCAACCACCTTGTGATGATATACCCGTTATCTTAACTAAGACTCTACATTCCATTCATCAAACCACATTGGATGACCATGTCATCCCTCTCTATATCATTGATCTTTATACACCTAATTATGATGATAGATATACCTTAGATGATCCATTCTTAGGAGGTCTTGTTTAGGCCCAAGATGCTGAAATTATGCATTATCGTTCCTCTTTGATTTAAATTTTTAGTACATCTTCTAGCATTCCATCTTATATCATTCCTAATTTTAGCATTTTTCCTCTTGATCATAGGGTAGAGATGGAATACACACCTCCATTTTCTGAATAAACTCGTAGGAGTATGCTTATGGATCATGCTGACTGGTCCCTATCACTTTTCCATATACTAAGACCCCTCTAGCTGACTTATCCCTAAGGTGCTTGTGATTGTCCTTTAACCTTATATGCATCCAACCCCTCCCTCATCCAAGCCCAATTCAGATCCTATTCCCACTCCCTCTATAGTTGAGTCTCTTCTTATTTACAATCCTATTTCTCCTTCAACTAAGCCTTGTCTAGTCTCTCCAATAGTCCCACCTTTTCTTGGTGATGGTTTGTTCCCTTTACTGCATCTTGCTCCTTTGTCACTAAATGGGCTAATTAGCCATATTGTGATATTCACAAAATTATTGGTCATTAGACTAGAGGTTGTTCATTATACCAATGTTTCTCAGCATTTGTTTCCACTCATCCTATGAGCACACCTACCAAGTTTACTCATAGGCATATTTATTGATTCCATGGCACATATAATCATTCATTCACACATTGTCATAAGTTGTGGAAATATATAGACACCTTGCATCCCACCACTCCTCAGTCCACAGATAAGGCTATACCTCCTCCAAAAGTGTTACCTAAATATCTTTCCAAATATGGAGAAGTATATTATCTCTAGCACTAATGTGGTACACATCACACTGATTGATGCTACATCCTTCAACATCATCTCAAAGATCACCTCAACCATTCCTGCACATTCTAGCCTTCCCCCCATAGGTCACCATCACAAGAAGGCTTACCCTTCTTTCCCCATGTCTCTACCACATATGGTCCCTTATCCAGTTATTTTTTATCCACTTGTGAGTCCTTTACCCATGAAATTTATGTTAGGTTGTGGAGCTAAAAGCTTCACTGATGCAAACAGGGAAGGAGGGTGCTGAGTGTCACAGTCACCGGCGTCGGTCAGGCCAACCGACGTCGGTCAGGGGTAGATAGGAAGGCAACCGACATCGACAGTATTTGGCTGACGTCGATCATCTCCAGGCAGACAGGGACCGACGTTGGTCGCCTGTGTGGTTTGGAACTGCGAGTGTTACGGACGATTTGTTAACCAATCGAGTGTTTGCATGTTAAGAGCCAATTTTAGACTTGAAGCTACGGATCTAATTATTGTAATTAGGTGTCTAATTATTGTTTGCATGAGATCTATTTAAGAGACTCATGGGCTGTATTGTAATTGGTTCTAGTTTGAGTTGAGCAAAGTTAGCTCCTTCTGTGTGTGAAGTGAGCAAGGGTGTTCCTCCTAGTTCCACAGCAGTGCCAAGTGTGGGTGCTGGTTTTGGAGAATCAGAAGGGTTCTTCAGGTGTGTAGGATCT
The DNA here is from genome assembly GCA_037957365.1 of Torreya grandis. Taxonomy (NCBI): domain Eukaryota; kingdom Viridiplantae; phylum Streptophyta; class Pinopsida; order Cupressales; family Taxaceae; genus Torreya; species Torreya grandis. The sequence continues at coordinate 772,937 of JARHVA010005193.1, read as the reverse complement.
TTGTCGACAGGTGTGCAAGGCCACATTTGGAGATCTACATGGGTAAGTAAGATCATTGATCTGCAGGTGTATGCAAGGTCTAAAGTTTGCAGGTGTGCATAACCAAGTTGATATGTAGGTGGTAGCAGAATCAAGGTGACATCAACACAACAGGGAGCAGGATCAGGTGGGATCTACTTGTAGTACGGTGTGTACTCGATTGGAGAGCAAAGAGGAAGGCAAGGTAGTTCCTTCCATAAGTAAGATCATTTGAGCTGTAGGTTGTTGCAAATTCATGGGAGATCTACTTGAAGTACGTTGATTATTTGGAGTACGTGGAGCACTTGTGGAGTGCGTGGAGCACTGGTGTACTGGCAGTAGTGGATACTGACTGGTTGGAGGTGAACACCAACATTGTGTTTGAGTTATGTGTTGGGACCGTAAGAGAGAGAGCTTTGAGGAAAGAAGTACTGTACACTTGAGGTGTGGGAAGCCTCTGAGAGGTGTGAAGAAGAAGTGGCATCTTCTTTATTGTATTCTTTTCTGGATGAGTATTAATACAAGTTGTGTATTGTCTCTCATATTTTGTGTTGTTTTTGGTTTCTAGTTACTTGTTACTTCTAGTTTAATTCTGCATCTTAAGTTGCTTGTATATGGTAATCAATGGTGCTTCCACAGGTTCCTAACAGTTGGTATCAGAGCGAGGTTGTTGGCTCATAGCTTGATACCACTAACAGTTGGTATCAGAGCTAAGGTTGCAGGGAGCAGGTTTGTGTTTGATTACAGGTCACTCTCAGGGGTTTTTGATTGAGTGGGAGTATAGCAACGGCAGAAGAAAGTAAGATATGAATGGAGGAATTGAATAGCACAAATGGTCAATTATGGTGTTATGGAAAGAAAGAGCAGGTAAAGAAATATTGTTGGTTGGTAGCAGATCAACATGAAAGAACTGAAGATGCAAATGTTGCAGGTGTTGTTGCACAGGATGCTCTGGGATGTTTCTTGGATAAAGTTGAATCTTGGTTAATAGATTCTGTTGCCTCTTTCCATGCAGCCCCAAGTAGAGGGGTTGGTGAGCCTTGTCATAGTATTGGCAAAGGGGAAGTGTTGCTGAAATTGCAGGCGGCCAACACATGGGTGTTGAAGAAGGTCATGTAGGTCTCAGTCTTGAAGATGCGGCTAATTGCTTCAGGAAAGTTGGGTGATGAGAGATGCACAAGAACTCTCACAGCGGATGCACTTGAATTAGCTAGTGGTAAGAAAGTAGGTATCTTTTATCTATCTACTTATATTACTGATTCTTCTTCTGTTGCAAGGACGTGGCTTTGTAGGCTTGGTCACATGAACAAGAAGGAGATGCATGTTCTTAAGAGGAAGTCAGATGTGTTTGACAAACTTAAGAACTGGAAAGCCTTGGTGTTCTTGGAGGAGATGACAGACAGAGACCAGTGGATGGGGCTAGATACTTATGAGCAGGGTGGTTTGGATAGGGTTTTGATCCATGGAGAGCTCACAGGTAAAAAGTCATCACTCACAGGCATACACAGGTACCGGTGTCGGTCAAGGGTAATCGACATCGAACAGACAGGTGCTGACATTGGTCATGTGTAGACCAGAGAAGTCGGTGGTGTCAGGCAGGTGGAGACCGACATCGATAGGATAATTAGCATCGGTGACCTGGACAATCGCAAGGAACTGACGTCGATCAGATGCAGGCTATGTAGTGACCGAGGTCGGTCACTGAGACAGATTTTGGGCAGACAACAAGCTGTCAAGGAGTCTCAAATGCCCATGGGGAGGACTGAAAGTGCAAGTAAGCCTCAAATTCATTGTTCCTCTTCTTTATACTAGTTGCTAACTGCAGAGCAGGAAGGATCCAGGAAACAGTGGGAGCATGGCATGAACAAGATGCAGGACCAAATGAGAGATTTGGTAGGGTTGCCAGCTGATATGAAAAGCACTGAGATGAATGGATACCTTGGTTAAAGAATAGAGAGAATGGATACGTGAGACTAAAGGCCAGATCATATGATCTTGAGGAAGCTGCAGGACAGTGGTATAGGTTTTGACAGGTGGATGACAAAGTAGGGCTTTAGTCAATGTCAGTGTAACCATTGTGTTTGTCTTACCAGGTGGATGATGATTGCAACATTATCCTGTTACTGTATGTGGATGGTATGTATGCTAAAGGTTCAGACATATAGGATTTTGCTGAGCTAAGGGTAAGGTTAGTTCAGTGGCATGTCATGAGGAATTTGGAGCAGTGAAATTCTTTGGCATGAGAGACATGGAAGATCACAGGTTGATTTTGTCTCTAGTGGGAGCTGATGTGAATCAAGTGTTGGTGAGGTTCAATATGCAAGATGTAGAACTGGATCACACCAAGGGCTGGACAGTTCAGTGTTTGAAATCACATGAGGTCTGGTATAGACTTGAGTTTGCCCAAGCAGTGGGTGCTGTCAGAGAGTTAGGAGCCAATTCGAGGAAGTGGGTTCTCAGGGATTTGAGAAGGACCAACAACATGTATACATGCTATGCAGAGTCAGGACTTCACTACATGGGTTTGTAGGTTTAGATGTGGTAGGTTACTCGGATGATAGGAGGTACACCACAGGTTGTGTGGTGGGTGGTCTTCAGGATTGATCTTGAAGAGGGATACAAGCTAGGAAATAGATTAGACGGGGTACAGGTACAGGTACAGTGCAACTATTTATCTCCAAGTGGGAGATTATTAGGTTGTGGAGCTAAAAGCTTCACTGATGCAAACAGGGAAGGAGGGTGCTGAGTGTCACAGTCACCGACATCAGTTAGGCCAATTGACGTCGGTCAGGGGTAGACAGGAAGGCAATCGACATCGACAGTATTCGGCCAACGTCGATCATCTCTAGGCAGATAGGGACCGACGTCGGTCACCTGTGCGGTTCAAAACTGTGAGTGTTACAAACATTTTGTTAATGAACTGAGTGTTTGCATGTTAAGAGCCAATTTTAGACTTGAAGCTGCGGATCTAATTATTGTAATTAGGTGTCTAATTATTGTTTGCATGAGATCTATTTAAGAGACTCATGGGCTGTATTGTAATTGGTTCTAGTTTGAGTTGAGAAAAGTTAGCTCCTTCTGTGTGTGAAGTGAGCAAGGGTGTTCCTCCTAGTTCCATAGTAGTGCCAAGTGTGGGTGCTAGTTTTGGAGAATCATAAGGGTTCTTCAGGTGTGTAGGATCTTGGTCGGCAGGTGTGCAAGGCCACATTTGGAGATCTACATGGGTAAGTAAGATCATTGATCTGCAGGTGTATGTGTGTGCAAGGTCTAAGGTTTGCAGGTGTGCAGAACTAGGTTGATCTATAGGTGGCAGCAGAATCAAGGTGACAGTAAGACAACAGGGAGCAGGATCAAGTGGGATCTACTTGGAGTACGGTGTGTACTCGGTTGGAGAGCAAAGAGGAAGGCAAGGTAGTTCCTTCCATAAGTAAGATCATTTGAGTTGTAGGTTGTTGCAAGTTCATGGGAGATCTACTTGAAGTACGTTGAGTACTTGGAGTGCGTGGAGCACTTGTGGAGTGTGTGGAGCACTGGTGTACTGGCAGTAGTGGATACTGACTGGTTGGAGGTGAACACCAACTCTGTGTTTGAGTTGTGTGTTGAGACCGTAAGAGAGAGAGCTTTGAGGAAAGAAGTACTATACACTTGAGGTGTGGGAAGCCTTTGAGAGGTGTGAAGAAGAAGTGGCATCTTCTTTATTGTATTCTTTTCTAGATGAGTATTAATACAAGTTGTGTATTGTCTCTCATATTCTATGTTGTTTCTGATTTCTAGTTACTTGTTACTTCTGGTTTGATTCCACATCTTAAGTTGCTTGTATATGGTAATCAATGGTGCTTCCACGGGTTCCTAACAATTTCCCTCACCTGTGGATCCCTCTCCATTGATGATTCCTTCACCTATGGCCCATTCTCCACCGGTGACCCCTTCACCTCCCATAGAATGCAATCCCATGCATTCTCTTAAGCATCCCCTACATGATAACCCTCGTCATCATGATATTTCAAGAATCCCTATATTTTATATCAAGGAGATTTGATGCAAAGTATTTTCTCAACTCTCTTTAAAGATTGATGAGACTTTGGCTGTAGTCCAGGATCAGCTTCATAGAGACTTATCAAATGTTATGGATAAATATATCAGTACTTATGAACATAAGCATGGTGTTCTTAAATTTATTTTCTTATTTTGTTTGGACGTGTGCTCCAACTTTACATTTATCTATTTTATATCATTTGACATTGTGTCAAATTCTTATCTATCTTACATGATGACTTTTGTTTTGCACTACATGTTGTTTATGATGTCATGATTTTTCTTATGCTCTCTTATGGATTTTTTTTCATAATTACATGTTCTTATTGAGTTCATTTCTTATGGTTACCTCATTCTTTTTCATGATTGTTCATTATCTTATCTCTATAAACATGGATAATTATTATTTGTGACTTGGTTACACAAACCTTGCTCTTTTTAATCATTCCTCATTTACCATGTGATCAGTTAGAAAAAAATTCATCTCATTACAATCTCCTTTTACTGGTTCACTTTGGATCTTCCCTTCTTCCCCTTTATTCTCTTTCACAAACTAATCATACACTTGGTTGAGACTTGAGATAATGTGCTAGTTCATAGTTAAGCCTAGGTATTCTAGTTAGTCATATCTTTTGATATTTATCTTCCTTTAGCTTAAGCCTAAATCTCATTCATGTGTATCACTCTATCTCTCATGATTGGTCATTTCAAGTATGTATGGAGGAGGAATCTTAAAAGTCATAAAATATTCAAAAGCCAAATCATTTAAAAAAAGGCAATGATCTCAAAGGAAACATTCAATAATTTTAAAAGTCAAATCACACTAAAAGACATGATTTTAAGCATAACTCTTCTTTCCAATCGAATCTCAAACTCCACAGTTGGCCTAATGATAGAGTCGAGGTCCATTGGGGTGTGGTAGGCTAGTAGATTAGAAAAGGAGAATAATAATAAAAATATTTTAGTGCTCCCTAATTTTTCATGTAAGTACCCAATCTTCATAGTAGAATGATGACTCTGTAAGGGGTCCTAAGGAATGGGGAACACATTGTGGGAAGGTAGGTCCATTTTAATTTTCTTATTCAAAACTATCAACATGAGTCAATCTTAGTACCACATTTATTTTCCTACACAATTTTGTGCCTATAGCGAACATGTATCCTCTGTATATTGATGGTCACTAGTCACTTAGTGTCTTCTCATGTCCTTAGTGTGCCTCATGTCTCCTAATATCTTCTTACAAGATGCCTAAGTTATGATTTTTACATTGTCTTTTTCACTCACAATCTTAATATTTTCCCTTGAGAAATATTATTTTATTCACTGATCACTCCCCCTAGGGATTCCATTTGTGAGTAGCAATGTAAGACCATGGATAGGACTTGGCCTTCCTCCCAAATTACCAAAATTTTTACATTACCATTCCAAACATCCCCTTTTACCATATTTTCACATTGTTTCCACCTCATTAGTGATCCATTTATGAGTTGCAGTGTAAGACCATGGATAGGACTTGGCCTTCCTCACAAATTTTTTTAATATCCAAGTCACAAAAAAATTACATGTGTCCAATATGAGATTAGATGTGATTGGTTATGAATTACACATCATTGACATGCTTCTCATCTTGATTTAGTATGTTTTATGCTTACTTCATTAATCTTTCATTTTCATCTTCTTATTTTCTAATTGCATGTAAGAATCCAACCATTTTTCTTAAGTTTTTCATACTTCCCAACTTGAATTAGTGTGCTTAATTTAAGACCATGTTTGCCAATTTTGTTTATCTTTTATACTTCCCAACATGATTTAGTATGGTTTAATGACTTAATTAATTTGTTTTTATACCATAAATATTTCATGTGCTTTCCATTTTATTACATTATGTTCATACTTTACAATGTGATTTAGTGTGATTTTACTTGTTTTAATTTGGTGCCAATCTTTTTCATGGTTTAAAAACATTTTAACCTTTTATTTACCACTTTTTGGTTTGTTATATTTAGTCATATTTTGTTATTACACATTTTTCATCATGATATAGTGTGTAGTACATTTGTTTTTGATTAATTATACTTTTCCAAAATCTTTTTAACCATGCATGTGTACTACATAGTGCTATAAAAGAAAACACCCCACATATATTTCCTATAACAAATACAACACAAGTAAAATACATGTGCTAGAAAGAAAAATATCCATGCATCCACATCTACAACCAAATATAGCCCATATGTTCAACATCCAACTGTCAAAATAGAATATCTCTATATATATCATGTGTTTTAATGCAACGTATAAAAATACATCACTCCAACTCTATGGCTGGGCTATCTATTTATTTTTAACCATGAATGTGTACTAAATAGTGATAAAAAAGAAACACCCCACATATATTTCCTATAGCATATACAACACAAGTAAAATACATGTGCTAGAAAGAAATATATCCATGCATCCACATCCATAACCAAATATAACACATAAGCTCAACATCTAATTGTCAAAACATAATATCTCTCTATATATATCATGTGTTTTAATATAAAGTATAAAAATACATCACTCCAGCTCTATGGCTAGGCTCCATCATGTCTATTTCATGGCCTCGCCATGCTACCCATAGATGCCTCAGACTATCACTTATGAATATTGCACTATAATGAGGCTATCTGAGATCTCAAACCTACTACATGTCGCTGTAGGTTGGCCACTTGGGCCTATGCCTATCTCAACTAGATAGTGATATCCATATGTATAGCTCTCTCCTATGCCAAGGCCTGCCAAGCCTGCACCTCTTCTACTCCCACCCCTGCTCATGGTTGTAGCCCATCTTCACATGCTTATAGCTACCTCATGGCCTCCCCGACTAGTCTGAACTAGATCACTTGAGCTAGGGAAGATGGCACCATAAGATCATCCAACATGGTGGGGTTGTATGTGCTAGCACCCCATCTAGAATATCAAGGTGCACTCCCATAACTAGGAATCCCCTTCTGACCTCCTTGTCTATAGGATCTACAAAATTTAAACTAGATAGATATCATATCACATTTACATCTCAAAATTTATCTATCTACAATCATATACAACTAGCATTCTATATCAAAGACTAAACATTACAACATTTATCACCTATCCTATTGTCACCAACCACCGTCTTCACATCTGCTTATCTATCGAGCACAGTCTCTCCATTAGTTCATCCTCCAAGCACCTCATTTTTGGGATGCCTTCTGATCAAATCAAACCCTGGAGTCACCACCTATGCATGTCTCATGATTCTCTTTAATGGTACCTCTATAGATCAACTCTACCTTGGGTTGACTAATGTGTCATCCTAGATCACCACCCTCTATGCTCAATCCCATTTGTGACATCTCCATTGATGGTAGAACTGAGGTGGTCACTTCTCCTCCTATTGTGGTGTTAGCTATGGTACCTATTTTACTCTTGCATCCATATCCATGCCCTTTCCTCCTCCTACTTCTAACGTTCATGCTTGACTAGTCTATGGTCTCACATGTCACAGTCTATTTTCTAGTCTCTTAACTGGTACTCCTCATCCTCTTCTCCCCCTTGGATATCTTGCATGCCATGCCTAAAATGTGGGAACCACTATAAGAGCCATCAGGTGAGGGAGTCCAAACTATCTAGGCAAGTGTGCCATTGGATGTGGCTCTACCCACCAAGAGTAGTGGCCCGTGATCTGCACTCATGCTAACCCTAGCACCATAATCACCTAACTTGGCCAAATAATCATAATGTGCACATAAGGATACCACATGATCTCTTCTTATGTGACCATCTGCAACACTAACATGTGGGGCATGGTCCATGCCATCTGATCCTATCTCCATCTCAACACTTGAGGTAATAGATCATCAACCACATGGGAAAACTCAGTTGGATGATACATTAGAAACCTCTCATATATCTAGGTACTCAATAGTACCACTAGTCCCATGGTTTTCTACCCTAAGGATATCATGCATAAGCTAAACCTAGATGATAGAACCCAAGTTATAGAGTGCCCCCTGATCCCATATAGACTGACACAAAGCTATCACATACAATGGTACCTTATTATCTGAATTGTGATAGAACACTTGTGCTATCAAAAGTCCTATCATAGCCTTTTATATATTTATAATTTATGCAATATACACATCAAACAAGCTTACCCTCAGTCCTAGGTAAATCCTATCCAGAGCACATCACCTACTGGGTTAGTGCTCATCTCTCCTCTTAGTCATCTAGTGTCCCTGTGATCACCAGTATCCCCTATTGATAGTCCAATCAATGCACTACTAGGTTGGTCCACTAAAATTATTGTCTTTTACAAACTAAGTTAACCCAATCAACCTTTTTATTTCATTGTGATGACTTTTTGACCAATTGTCAAAAATGCCTTGGGCATTTATTGCTCTAACCCCTTCCTACCTAGTACCCTATTTGACCCCTAGTATCCCTAAAATTTTCCTAGGGTTCATTCTGATCTCTAAATTTTGCTTAATTGTCAAATTTATATCAAACATTCAATTTCACATAAAAACTTTCAAAAAATCAAAATTTTTAGTTACTTACCTGTGCTGCATTCGTTGTGGCCGTTATGCATACTCCTCGTCTCAGCTATCATTTCCTCACCATCCTACCTCTCTAGGCTCTTATTAGGTCTCTCAGAGCTCTATTTTTATTAAAATAGAAAATAACAAAAAATGAATTATTTTTCACCCTATTTATATTTACTTTTTAAAATTATTTACCCTTCAAATATTTATCGTCAGATTTCTTATTTTGATCATATCTTTATTTATATTAACTCATTTTTTGAACCGTAAAAAGTTATGGAATCCTAACATCATATAGAACCTTTATAACTATTATATTACTATGTTACAAAAATTTCAATTTTTTGCTAATCTCTATAGGTTTGCTTAATGTTCTTTACATTAGACACCTTCACATATCTCACACCTCATTCTTTATCTACAATACTAAGGTAAGTGAAAGTATGTGTTTTTAAATTATCTTCTTTCATTTATATTATTTTCTCCTTACTTCATTTTACTCAACATCAACATTATGTGTCATCATGTTCTATTCCTGAAGCACCATCTCCTGTTGCACCTACATGACATGTGATGAGCTTCGAGTGGGGCATGTGTATACACATGATATTTTCAAACTTTTATCAATTATTGATGTTCTTTATCTTTTAGTAACCCTTCAAGTCTCAATATCTCTAAGTGCATGCCCTAAGGGGTGCATTGAGAAAGAGGTGGGCAAACCATTGGTACTTCACAGGATTATTGTCCCTTTTTGCCACTTTCTATCTACACACTTGTATCCTAAAAACCATTCCCCTAAAATTTAATTCTTATTTTGTACACTCCTCTATTAATTTTCCACCTTCATTAGTTCTTTACCTAACCTAAACCCATTTTTGATAGTTTACATGACTATGTCGACCTTGTATTCTCATTGACAAAACTTATTAAGGGTATAGGTCGGCCCCTAGCTGACCTAGTCTGAGACCTAGTGAGTTTTTGTCAATTAGGATATTAGGTAGACTAAGTTGACCTTGTCAGTCAAATTTTTTAAAAGGGTTTAGGGTTAGATCTACCTATATAAACATAATCATTTTCCATTTCTAAAAGAAGAGAATAAGTAAGATATATTGCGTATCTGTTTATCCACCATTTCACTTGAGGAACAAGCTTAGAGTTTCATAACTTCTTTTGAGATATGGATCTTATCTTGTGGAGAATTATTTTGGATACATTGATAGGTTATGTAGCCTAGAGTTGATTTATCCTTGTCATCCTTATATACCAAAACAACCTCTTATGAAGCACCTTGGCCAAGGGAGATATTGAGGCTTGGTAGGTTTATCTTCAAATGTAGGTATTCCTAAATTTGTTCCTCTTTTGTAAAAGTAGATAGATATGAATTTTCAATTATATTTCATGCATTAGGATTTCATATACATTGACATGAGTATATGTCTTCTATGTATGTTTAATTTTAATGTTTATTACCCACACTTTGTGACATAAGCTTTGATGAGCACTAGATTAGATTTTGATTTACTTGTAATTAGTTTAGTGAATATGAAAACATAGGATCTAGTTAGGGTTATTGTATAGTTTTGTTTGGTTGGAGGCTTTGTAAACCTCCATAGTTATATTATTGTGGAAAGAGATCCCTTAATTAGGTCTGGCATATCCATATTAGTCATGACCTCAATTATCTAATGTATCTCAAATCAAAGTGTAAGTAGGATCTATCTTCTCTGAGATAGGATTGATTTGTAAATTTAATGCATTTCTCATTGCATACACTCTCTTCATATCTAATACTCTGAATAGGGAAGTCAAATCATACTTAGTTCATGTCATTAGGTGCATGTGTGCAATGGTGTTATTTTTATAAATAAAACGTATAATATAGATTTAAATATTTGGAAAATGAAAACTTGGTCTGGTTTAACTACTTTAGACTTGAGTTGGGTATGCTACTTATGATTGATTTCTAAATTGGAAAGTTTAGGGTAGTCCCTTTAAATGTGCAAGTGTTAGAATATGTTTGATTGATAATGATAGATGATGCAATAAAATTATACCTACTATGTATATATATATAGGACTCTTTGGAACTTTCTCATGCCATAGGTGGAAGCAATTATATGAGTTAACCCATAAAGATGATTTAAATTTGAAAAATGATCATTGCTTATGTAGGGACATGTTTGTCAGATTTGGACACCTCTTGAATTATTCGATCATCTGAGTTTGATGGACTCATGTAAGAGGAAACAATAAATATTTGATGATCTAGAAATAATTTGAGTTTGATATTGAACATGTTAGACACAACCTATGGAATACTTATAGGTCACTGATAGTAAATCAATAAGGTCAAATCCATAGAAATCATGAGTATAGAATAAAATGGTGTGCAAGATCTATATGTATACATATAACACATGTAAGGTGAAGATAGGTCAAGATTAACATTTCCAAGTGTCCAATACCAAATTTTAGTGTTTATAAATACCCTATTTTATTCTAGTATTTAAATTAAAAAATAATTCTAGTGTAAAGGGATAAATAGATGTACTTGAGTGTGTAAAACACACTTTATCTTTAGTAAAAGGCTCCAAGTGTGAAACTTGCTCCAAACAAACTTGTAATGAACATGCAACAATCAATGTCCATATATGAAATGAAACTAAAACTCTTAAAACTTAAAGATTAAGTAAATAATACATTTATAAGTGGGCAAACCATGTTTCCCCATGATGATGTTGGAGATGATGCTTCCTTATGAAGATTTGGAGACTGTGCTTCCTACTCAAATATTAAAAAATTGGGCTTCTTTCTGAAGCATTTGGATAATTATGGGTGAAAATGCCACAATGAAAAAATGTAATAAGGCAAGGGCCATGGGTTTGTAAAATAAATGTCTCAATCCTTAGGAGTAATACTAGATTATTGAACCTCAACCATACTACTCATTTAATTGATCTTGAACCTCAATATGAATGGGGGGATTAGAATAAGCTCATGTAGGGTGAATTAACCACTCTAGATGAACTTATACATTCAATATGTTACCTTCGATACCATCAATGCCACATCATTACCATGCTCTTAAATAGAAAATTGTAATAGTATGTACATGAAGAATATTCATGCCCCATAATCTATTCTAATTAGTGTTAACATGATAAGAATGTTTCACACACACACACACACGCACGCATGCATGCACATGCACGCGCGCACACACACACACACCCACACACACACACACTACAAATATAAAAAAATTAAAAACCTATAACTTATGTTCTTGTAAAATGTGTGCATATGCCCCCAAAATCTATCTCAATATGCAAACATCTCTACTAAAATTTGAACCAAAAAATATAACCTAAACCAATATAAACTCTTTGAATCATGTATTCTATCCTCAAAATCTAATTTTTTTGTAAATGAAGGATTAAGTATCTATGATAAACCCACTAATATGCCCTAATTTTAAGGTGAGGGATGTAGCCTACAAATTACTCATCTCAAAGGAAAAGAGTTAACCACTTCATGTTAGGTAAAAAAATGTAATCATTTAGAAGCATGTGCAAATATGTAGAGAATTGTCATCATAGCATAAATATATCATAAATGTATAAATGAAACATGTAGTGTAAGGCATATAAGTACCATGCCAGGATATATATATATATATATATATATATATATATATATATATATATATATATATATATATATATATATTAAGGACACAATAGTAACCATCACTGATGTAAGCACTAAATAATAACTACATAAGAAAGGTACGTGATATAAACCATGGTACTAGACAAAAATAGGAAGGTGCATGAAATGGATCATGGCACCACAAAATTAACATATACACCATACAATCCTATATTTATCTATTCATAAGTACCCAATGTCTTGGCCATAACATACATGATAAAACACACATAATAACACTCAATGTCACACAAGACGAGAGGTACACACAATGAAAAATAAAATGTCACACAAGAAAAGAACAAAAAAAAATGAACAATAAAATGTCATATAAGGAAATAGACACATACAATGAACAATTAAATGTCACACAAGACAAGGTCCATAAAGAGAAGTCACAGGATAAAAATCTCCATTAATAATAATTGTAAAAGAAAACAAGGGCCCAAAGAAAGAGTCATATAATGAAAAATAAATCAGTAAATGATGACATACATTTAAGCAAGAGATAAACAAGCATAATCAATGATTATCCTATAGAAACAAAATAGAAACAATGAAGCATAGAACAAGTCAAACTAGGCTACACTATTAATCTATGTCAATGCCACAACATAACAAAGCATCATATCTATGAATGTAGCCCTATAAATAATATAAAAAAGAGGAAGACATGTATAAGCAATCAATGTAGCACAACATGATAAATATAAATATCATATAAAGATATAACCTATAACAATGAAACCTATGGAATATTATACCCCCAACATTGACATGACCCCTAGGTATAAGAATGTCCTACATTTGTGCATTCATGGATCATGTGAAACTTGTATATCCTATAATTCACTTATATATACTATGGAATAAATTTACATATGGAAAAGGATATGTAATATACCAAACATATGACAAATAAAATAAATGAATAATTTAAATTAGTAACCATTTCATGCTTAGGTCCCAATTTTGGATTTTTAAAATATTTTGATTATTTTGTATTTTTGAAACATTTTGATAATGTAAAATGTTAAATAATTATCCCATCAAGGGGATGGTAATATATAGGTACTATATAAAATATGGGGATGGTAAAATTTTATGAGTGAGTATCATCATATGTATGTGTCAGAATCTAAAGAATGATCTCGTGTTGTAATGTAAATGTCATCATTACCATGAGTCATAGGATCTTGTGAATGTTGAGAAACTCTAGGGAAAATGTTATCATGTGGAATCCACTACATTAAATGAAAATAATGTGCATATGTTCATTTTGGAACATTCCAAACTGTCTACAACACTAGCCTAGGATGTGGAGAAGATAATGGCTACCATGAGTCTTGAATAACTCTATGATGTAATGGGTATCGAAACACTGGTCATCTAGGAAAATCAACTACCTTCATGTGAACTATTTGTGTATGTAGACACATTATTTTGGTCACATATACTTGAAAATTTTAATTTTTGACATATTACAAACCAAATGACTTGCACATAATTACATGACTCTTATTCACCATTCTTTTAAGACATTTATCTATATGTGGGTTTGGTCCTTTATTTGATGTTATCTATTGCACAGAACTCTCAATTTCAAACACTCAAGTTATCTAAATTCACCTTCATACTATCTCCATTTTGGACAAGTGTCCTTGATCCTTCTAGACAGGTGCACGCTAGGTAGATTAGAGTGCATTGCGCTCTTATCCACCTATAACAGTCATTTCCTATGCTAAACAACAACTAGTTTTCAAAATTTAAAACATTATTTTGGGTCTTCTTGCATGTTTAATAAGGTTAGATAAAAAAATCATCAAAATATTCACTTATAAATGTATGCCAAGAGTCATTTATGTTCAACATTTGGAATTCACTGCTCTCAAGCATATAAATTTCTGTACATTAAAATTTTTTGCCCTATTCTCTCCAAATTCAAGATCATTCACAAGGAATAACCATTATCCAAGTCAAAAAAATTATAAATCAAGTAAAAAATATCATTTTCTAGTACAAAAACCATCTTATAGCAACATACATATAGTAAAAGGAACATAAATTGCATATTCACTTTAGGTGGGAAAATTACATGGGATTTATTTCCCTCCTTGGAGTATTGTAATGTATGCAGTTGTTAATCATCACAGGGGTTATTAAAGTTAAATCAACCCATTAAAATATCCTATTTTATTATAGGCTTTAAATTTATAAAAGTTACCTAAGGATTTCAATGACAAGAGAAAACAAATAATAATTTAAGCATGGCCAAACCCTAGTTGAAATATCTTAGATCACTCAACATGCATAGAGGCATAACAACCAATTTTTAAGCACAATAAACTGGGAAAAGTCTTAGTCAATGGAATAGGGTGCACTACACTTCTATCCAATTAAAATGGTTTTGTCTAAAAACATATTCTACTTCGACCCCTTATTTGTCATTTCTAGAATTCAAATTTATTTATGTTTTCCTATCTATCATATGTCAAAGTCAATTTAAACAAGTCCACAATCAATGAACTCAAACACATTGTGTTTTTCTCCACTTATAGTGGATCTATCTAGAGTTTATTTTTGATAATATTTCTGATTTTGATCCTACATAGTCACATCTTCATTTGATTTTCACTCTCAGTCAATCATAACATTAAAAACATATCCTTGAGAAAGCTAAGTATATCACTTCTTAGTACTTTCATAAAACAACAATTTTTCTTATTCAATATTTGTCAAAATTGGAATAGTATTTAAGTAGTGTATATTTTTAGCATTCTGATGTGTCTAGTTTTACACCTATAAGTACAAACACAATTTATACATGTTTCATCAAAAATAGGGTAAAATATATTTGTGAACCTGAACTATTGCTTTCAATGCCTTATTTTTCTAATTTAGATTTTCAATTTCATGTTTATTTTTATTTTGTTTTCTTATAAACCATGTTCTATCAATTTTAAAACTCATATGAGCTATTGTTCTGGGAAAAGTGGTGTTCAACCATGGTGTGAGGGAAAATGACCCAATACTTAAGTCATTAGACAAAATTATTCATGTATTTTAACTTCCATGTACCTTAAATTATATTTAAAATGCCTAGGTTTATTTTCAACCATTGGAAGCCTTTATTAATTTGTTCTTTTAGTGTGCCAAAAAGAACTTAGCCCCAGGGAGCTACTATCAATGCGCCCCATGAGATGAGATGATATAGTTATGGGAATGGTGGAACCCTCTGTGGTGTGTTAACTATTTATGATTGGGATCAATATATCAAAGATCTTATAAAACAAACACACCATTAATCCTTGTTTTAAAATTTAAAGATTTTAATTCAAAACTTAACACTAATGAATTCATTTTGCTTACATTTTTTGAGGTTCATTATTATAGTATGTGTCACTCTCCAAATTTTTATTTGGATTCATTATATATTGGCGCTAATCAAATTAAAATACAACCAAAAAGATAATATGACAATGTATAATATCAAGCCTTGATCAAATCAAATTCTTGCAATAAAGCTTCTAAGATACAAACATCATGAAATAAATTCTTTGTAAAATCAAGCATGACTTGTGAACAAGAGCAGTTATACATTTAGAAGGCTATAAGGCCTACCACACACCATATTGATGAAATTATTATGACTATTTATATTGATAAATATACATATAAATATGATTAATTTAATGCTAAATAATTCACTAAATATCTTAATTCCAACCCACATAAGATTGATGATTTTTTGTACATTATAAGAAATGAGAAAAAAAAATTAGCCTTCACTTCAATTTAGTCTTTATATATTCTAGTTATTACCATTGATTCTATTCTTATATCAACACCTATAGTTACATATGTGCCAACACCATGCCTATGGGGGCCTCACTTGGTTTGGAACACATTAACATGTTTATTTCTATAAGAGGATCACATCCACCTCAATTGAATACTACACAAAGTCCATTTCCAACCTCACCTAATGCTTCCTCTCTTGAGCAAACTAGTCTAGCTTTAATTTCTAAAATATTAAAATTAGAGAAAGGTACCTATAAAGTTATTCATGATACAAACTCTCATACTTTGCTTCACAATCCTTAGGCAAATGAAATAGCCTCTTACCCATTACCAACAGGTTTCATAGCTCCAAAGCTACCACTCTATAAGGGTAAAGGTGATCCTGAGTAGCATCTTCATTCATTCCATGCACTTTTACTATGCTTATAATGATAAATTAATCACCAAGATATTTTCAAGAAGCCTCAAGGATTATGCTCTATGATGGTTCTATGATATCCCTCTTTAATCAGTTAAAGCATTTAACCAATTGGAAAATACATATTTACCACAATTTTCAATAAACATTGGCATAAAGCTATTCTATGCAAAAATTACTAAGCTCAAGCAAAGGTCAAATGAGAAAATTAGAGAATATGGTCTGAGGTACAAAACTATGCTAGCCAAGATGACCAAATCTACGGTAGGGAATTAATTATAAGATATTTTCACTTAATGGTTGTTAGTACCACTCCATGAATCAATCATGTTTGATAAATTTATATTTTTTGATAAGTTATGTCATATAGTGAAAGTAAGGGAAGTCAAGCTTATATCATTGAACAAGCTAAAGTATACACTAATTGCTCCATCTACATCCAATGTCAAGTTCTAAAGCAAGAAAAATTACAATTAAAATCTAACAAAAATAGAAACAAATCAAAACTAACAGTTAATACAACATCAAAACCATAAAAAAAAATTAAATTGATAGCTTCCTTGAGCAATAAATTTACAAGGTTACCACAACTACCTCACATCTTGTTACAAAAACTAATTGATTGTAATATTGTATCTTTACCTCCTCCACTTGAAATTGATTTGACCAAGCCTCAACCTAAAGGACTAAAAAATAATGCATATTGTGATTATCATAGATGCATTAATATTTATATGAACACGTTTTACTAGTTAAGACATAAGATACAAGATCTTATTGATGATAATACAATTGAGCTAAGTACACCCATGAAAGAAGCAAGACAACAATAAAATGACAATGCAAAGCTAATGATTTTTAGTAATCCTTTTCCAAATAATGGTATAGGAAATATAATAATTCAAAATTAAATTATGATTACAATGAATACCCTCCTCCTAAATCATATGATAATCCAATAGATGTAATCATTGGCACATTAAAAGCACATTTGCACCATGTCTAGTACTTACATTTGATGATAGTGAAATCAATGAGGATGATGCTGATAGGCATGCACTCTTTGCTAGAGTATACATAAAACATAGTCATATTCAAAATGCAATTATTGACAATGGGTCAAGTGAAAATGTATGTAATATGACACTCCTTCATAGTCTTGTATACATAGAGCAAGATTTACAAGGTACATCAAGAGTAGTCAAAGCATTTGATGGGCATACATAAAACACTCTTGGGAATATAGTACTACTTCTCCAAGTTAGTTTGAAAATAGTGGTAACTTAATTTACAGTCTTACCAAGCACATGGGTCTTAAACATGTTATTAGGATGCCCTTGAATACAAAACTTCATGTAGTACCATCTACAATGCATAAATGCCTTAAATACATACATTTCAATCAAGTTGTTAAAGTTCAAGGCATTTAATATAAGTACCCTATACAATTAGTGGTATCTCCTCCTCTTCCCCCAAAACCACCACAGTTGGTTATGGGACCTATTTAAAAGTGTAATATAAAAACAACAATGGCACCCATTCAAAAGCATAATACAAATACAATAAATGCACCCATTCAATAGCATGGTGCACAATCAATTATGGAACCTATTCAAAGTATTTATTTACAACTAACTCAAAGGAAAATGGTATGCCTTCCAAAGCAACAAAATTAATATCAAAGGGTTACTCAAATTTTAATTAAATATAAATATTATCTAGTGCATCCTAATGAAACCCCTCAAATAGTTCCAAATGTTCCACAATGAACATAGGTATTGAATTATTCTCCTATTTTATAATTGACTCCACTTAGTATTTCACCTTTCTAGTTATACATGTGGTACTAGATTCTATAATTAGTGATGTGGACAATTATCCTCCAAATATTAGATCCAAGCCCATAATATGATCCTTTCATTGATGGGATCATAGGCTAGTTTCCATTTCATAATTTGTCAAAAATACAAAAAATAAAAATAATAAAATTGCTAAAAAACAAAATATTTAAAAAATACAAAAACATTAAAAAATGTTTTCAAAGATAAAAAATCAAGAGCTGAGCATAACATCATATGCTTCTTTAATTCTTTTACATATGTAATTTATTGTATATTTTGATAGATAACATATTCTTTTTTAAACACACATACATTTCATGAGTTATTTGAGAGTGATGTAGGACACACATTATATATGCATTCTTATATATTGGACTCCCTTCTACCTAGTGATCTATGCCTAGGGTGTAATAACATTACTTAGATGTTCACACAATAGAATATTATATCATATAAATAAGAGTAGAATATATAGGTCCACAAAAATAATTGATAGAAGAGAAAAATGCTTGATACATTAATTAAGCCACTTCAAGGGGAAACCTCCATAATAATGAAATAAGAGGAAAATTCATAATATGATGGTCAAATAACTAGTACCTCCTATATATACTCTACTTAGCCATGGTTATTCCATAGGCCGACCTTACTAAGAACATAAATAAATGTGATAAGATAATTTAAGAGGTATGTAAATCATAATTCAGCCACACATATTGTTGGGGTTATTTTATCCTTAGTTTTGATTAACTAAGTATTATTTGTGCACCTAGAAGAATGAAGAAACCAACGAGATAGCATGCAAGTATATTACATGAGTGGTAACCTCGTGCACTCACCCGAGGCATGCAACCTAGACCAATCCCCATCAATTTTGATGTGTGATGGTGGATAGAAAAATATATATATACTTAGGTGCTTAGGTTAACATATTTAGTCATTGTTACTGTTGTCAATTTTTCCCCCATAAGTTAAATTGTCACCCCACATTTGAGACTTAGCATATCATGCTAGTTTGCCTTGTGAGTTAGAGTTGTTCTTAAGATTACCTTGGTATAATGTATTTTATGCTCCAATGATTCCCTATAATTTTTGTGCATTGGTGAAATCTCTATCTGCAGGTATAAGCCCTCAAAGATGATAAAAAAATGACTTGACCAAGCTTTGAAGAACCAGACCGTCATTAGGATGTCATGCAAAAATGGAATGGTCAACTCATTTATGCATTTTATAAGTTCACTTAGAAAGCCTCTCAAGCCAAAATAAATGCATGGACATGATGCCATTTATGACTTGATATTTCTATGTAAATTTTATGTCTCGATGAGTTCTCTACCTCAAGATATAAGTCTTCAAAGTTTAGCTTACAAAACAAAACATTCACGTGGATGTCAAAATTAAGCCAAAATAAATAAATGTTAGAGTTAAAAATAGAGATGGGTACATGGATGTTAATTATGGTCATGCAGACATAAAATTTTGGGCACGTGGACATCAAATTTAAGACGTGAAAAATAACCATTTGGGTTCAAAAGTCCTAAGACATTCATATGAACGTCAAATGATTGACATACAAATGTCCATTTTGGGCCTCATGAATTTGCCATTAGAGTTCAAATGGTGGGTCCCATCAAGATCAAGGGATCACATTTAAACTTGCATCAAAGATATACTACACATGAGCAGGTCAATGAGCCAAAAAGGTCCTTAAAATAGATTTGATAACACACATTTGATCATATCAAAGGGGATCAATGGTGCAAGATGGGTCAAAAGGTCAATAAGCTGAGTTGATAATCAACAACTAATGAGTGAAGGAGAGGCTAGGATATTTTTGATGGAGGTTGAAGAAGTAGTTTTTGACCCAAGCTAATCAGAGCAAATATCTCAACCAACTGCACGATAATGACCCTTTTATCCATTCTTGCACACCAAAGATGAACCAGTAAGGAGCCAATGAGGAGCAATCGATGTTTCCAAGATAAAAATAGATCATTTGATCTATTGTAACTATATAAAATCTAGAAGGAGATTACAAAATATTGACCAAACTATTGTAATGGCTTCAACACTAGAATTATTTTTGAAAATGACTTGATTCTGCCATTGTAACCATAATAAGCATCATGCAGACTAGAAACAGATTGAAAGGGACTAATATAGCTGTCATGGCCTTTTTCTAGAAGTAGTCTTATCATGATGATTCTATCTAATTAAATCAACACTAGAATGATGGGAAACCTGGGTCATTATTCTCCTTTATCCATCCTTTTACACATTGGTCCCCATCTCTTTCATCCCTTCTGATATATGGGCTTATAAGCCTTGAAATGGATCTCTCTCTTTGGTATTACTAGACTCTATCAAGATTTATACTATAATAACTTTATGATGTAATAAAAGACCAAATTATTTTATTTTAAAAACGAAGTTAAAGTGTGTTTCATGAGTTCATTGATGTGTTTAAGTGAATCTATGTGTTCCTTGCCTTTGTCTAAGTTTTCTCACCTTTATGTAGTGTTTTAGTAGTTCTCATAGGTCACTCTAAGTGTATACATAACTTGCTGGTCAGTGTGAAAGTGGACAACTACCCTCCCATACTAGGTTAATAGCTAATCCATGCCTTGTTGTGAAATACTTATGTGTAAATTGATTAAAGAGTGAATGAAGTAATGTTTAGTAGTCTTGAAAGTGTCCTATAGTGTGTCTTGTGAAATTAGAAATATCAAAACATTTGGTGCATCACCTCATTTTACATGCTTTTTCAATCCCTCTACCTTTTCCAAGCAAGAGTTAGCTTAGGTGTAGTTTAGATGATAGATCCAAAAGGAATACAACCTTATCCAAAGGTATGACCCAAGTTTAGGTGACCCACAACCTAGGGTCAGTCCCATGTTAGACTAGGTTTGAGCAGGAGGATTTGAACAATTTCCCTTCTTAACTAGGGTGAATTCTAGACCACCAATAATTTTAGCATGCCCGGTGAGACCCATTTTATTTAAAGAATTGAAATTTAGAGCCAAGGAATAAAATATATAGTAGAAAAGGATATCCATCATCATTAGGAGCTTTAGACTTTTAAAGTTGTAGATTTTATAGCATTATCCATATAACATTCTCATGCCAAAGGTTACTACACGGTCAGTTAGCAAAGGTATTCCCCTTGAATTCATTGAGCTACTTATTATTTCATATAATATAGCAAGGTTTAATAGGACAATAACTTATCCTTATAGGTAATATTCATCCCCTAATCACCCTATTACCTTAAGCAGTACAATCCCCACTACCCAAATGGCTATTAGAAATCAAATATTTGTTCTATTTAATAGAGGTAGTCCATTAAACTTAGCCTAGTATGATGACATTCATGTGTCTAATCTTAAAATCATCCCATTATTTTATAGATAACATCAAATAATTGCTATTAAGCACATCTAGGACGTTGCTAACCTTTGCTCTGATTACTTGCTACTTCTTTCAAGGGAAAAATATTAGAATGGTATATAAATCTTCCATTAAATTCCATTACTACCTAGGATGAGTTACGAGCAAACTTAATTAGGTAATTTGAGGACAAGTCTAACCACCTATCTTTAGTTGAAAAACTGACTAACATAAAGAGAGATCTTCATGAGTTCATGTCTGATTTCAACCTCAGATTCCAAAAGACACAGACTAGAATACTTTCCTTGATCAGACCATCCCATGATTATTCCTTATTATATTATATGAGAGCCCTTAATTTTGACATTAGTGTGATTATATAGTCCATGGGTGGTAATACCTTGTCAAATGCTTATGATATTGCCATAGGAACATAAAATAGTTTGATACAGGCTGGTAAGCTTTCTCAAAAGCTTCTAATGCCTATATTCCTAGAGTTGAAATCTTTTCCACCCCCTCAAGTTCCTAAAATCCCACCTTTAGCTCCTATTTCATCTCCTAAGGCTCAAGTTGTAGCCCCTTCTAGTCAAGTTAGTGAGATTGAAGAATTGAAAAGTCTATTTTAATATTTTGGGAATGAAATAGTCTAACTCAAAAGGAAACAATACCAGGGTAGGCCTTATCAACAATAGATTCAGACTACTCATCAACCCTTCAGAGATCAAAGGCCCCCTTATCAAGGATTTAGGGAAAATAAACAACCTTACTAGGTACAAGGAGTTATAGTCTTAGCTAATCCATATTCATCTCTTGATCCTAATACACCTTCCACATCAAAATTTATTTCTTCCAAACCACCTCAAAACAATTTGATGTATGAATAAAATTGGTAGCCCTCTAACCCCCGTTATGTTCAGGGCATTACTATGCCACAAATGACTCAAGAAGGGTTTTATCTTCAAGGAGGTTAGTATCTAGAGGAAAAATTGGTACCACAAAGATATTTTCAATAAGTTCAAGGGAAGCATGATGCCATTAATGTAAATTGGAAAATGGGTGACTATGTTGCTTTCAATCATGGTGGTGAGGCTAGTAGTGCAAATGGTCAAGTTACAACTGTAATTAGAGCTAAGAGAAGGGCCATTATGAATCTCAAGATGTGACTAATACTCCAATTTCTCCTAATGTTATTTACAAGAGTATAAAATATCAACTTGATACCCCTATAGCATAGAAAAATGAGAATGCATAGGCTAAGAGGGTCCCTCAATACCTCTAGTTCATGAACAACCAGTGGTTCGAAGGGTGAAGCCAACAGTTAGTAGAGCCTCACTTGACATAGTGGATCATATGAAGAAAACCAATATCAACATTAGTATGTGGGATTCCCTTGCTATTCCAAGACAAAATGACATGCTCATCCAAGAGCTTTTAGCTCTCAAGGTGTCTCTAGAACTAGTTGAGAAAAAAGGTGATATCTTAGTTAATTTAGACTAACCAATGAAGCATAAAATATAAAAGGTACACAAAATGGAAAAGGGGGAAAAAGTTGAGGAAAATATAGGTAAAATTACTCTCTTCTACCTCTATTTGATAGTTAATGACTACCTAGTTCATAATTGTATGGTAGATAGTGGATCCATTAGCACTGTCATGCCCAAACAAATTGTAGACAAGCTTGGTATTGTCTATGAAAAAAATGATAAAGGGGTATTAAAATTTGATGGTTCACCTAAAAATATAGTAATAATCATCAAAGATATAAATTTGACACCTCATGCTTTCCATAATGTTACCATTCAGCAGGATGTAGTTGTGGTGGACTTGCCTCCCTATTTTACCATGTGTCTGTCAAGGGAATTTACCTTAAAGATTGGAGGATATTTATCAACTGATTAGACATATTTTATGTTTAGGACCAAGGATGGTACTAAGGCAACCTTAAATTTATAACCTATTACATGGTTCCATTTGGAACCATATATGCCAAGTGTTGTAAACACCAATTGCCTCATCTCAAATGAGGTGATAGAAGATAATGTAGAGGAAGATGAATCTCCTCTAGATGGGATTCCAGATTTGTTCCTTAATGAGTGGGTATATAGCTCACATGAGTATGATACTTATAATATTATTGAAGAATAATGACTTGGTATTTATTGCTTACATGAGAAATATGTGCCAATCCCAACCTTGATGAAGGATGATGAGCCTAGTAATGATCTTTGAAAATTATACTCTGATGGGTCAAGGAATAAGCATGGTACTGGGGCTATAATGAAATTTATTTTTATATCAAAGCAAAGGTATTTATCATCTATTAAGTTTCAATTTAGTTATTCAAACAATGCTGCTGAATATGAGGCACTAGTTCATGGTTTGCAATAGGCTAGGAAGATGAAGGTCAACACCTTACAAGTCTTTGGTGATAGTGAACTTGTAATTCACCAAGTGAGAGGTTTAATGTATGAAAAACCCATTGATTAAGTCTTATAATCATAGGGTATGGAACTTACTTGAATAGTTTTAGGCCTTCAACATTTAAACAATATCGAGAGATGAAAATAAACATGTAGTCATGTTAGATGCCATTGGGGCACAATTTAGTATCCCAGTTGATGTAAAAAGTGAAAAGGTCTAGTAACACATTAAGGTGGTGGTAAGACCTTATGTTATATATAAAAATTATAGTTGGAAAGTGTTTGAATATGATAATTAGATTATCATATTCTTGCAAGAAGAGACTGAGTTCTCCTCAAGAAACCAATCAAAGTACTTGCAACGATATGGTGATTAGATTGTGTAATTGAAAACAAATAAGTTGCCTAAGGGATTTTTCACACTTGAAAACACATTCAGTGGTGATGATGAGTGAAGGAAAGATAATTCAACTTTGTCAACAAAAGAAGAACACTATGTCAATGTGGAAGTTGCACCTGGTAAGAGCTTAAAGTTGGGTCAAGTATGCACTTATTCAGAGAAGGAAGCCTTCATTGAGTTATGTGCAAGTTTTTATGATGTATTTACATGAAAATATAGTGGTCTCAATGGATTTGACCCTAGTATATCTTACCACACCATTGAGCTAGAAGATGAATCTAAGCTAATAAGATAAATACAAGGCATGCTAATCCCAAGCTTGAGCCTTTGATGAGAGCCGAGATTCATAAGCTCATTAAGTTGGCTATTATATTTCCAATCAAGCACTCAAATTGGGTGGCAAAACTTATTCCAATATGAAAAAAATGGTGAAATTAGGCTATGTGTTGACTTTCATGACTTGAATAAGGCTTCCCTTAAAGACCACTATCCATTTCCCTCTATGGAATATATTTTATAGTTGGTTGCAAGTTCATAAAATTTCTCCTTGTTGGATGGCTATAGTGGTTACAACCAAATCTTGGTGAAGGAAGAAGACCAATTAAAGATAGCCTTCACCATACAGTGGGGAACATTTGCTTACAAAAATATGCCCTTTGGCCTACCATTGTTAGAATTTTTTTTAGAGAGCCATAGATATGACATTCTAGGGCCTTTTTAACAAGTATGTGATGGTGTATTTGGATGATATAACAATGTTTTTAAAGAATGAAAGTGAGCATATGGTTCACCTTGATCAAGTGTTTGAAAGGTGTAAGAAATTTGGGGTATCCCTGAATACCAAAAAAGTGTGTCTTATCAGTTCATGAAGGTAAGCTTCTTGGACATATAGTTTCAAAGCATAGTTTAAGCATAGATCCTAAAAGAATATATTTAATTCTTGCACTTTCCTCACCCAAGCACAAAATAGCTTTGCAAAGTTTTTTAGGAGAGATCAATTTTATTAGAAGATACATCTCAGATTTTTCCACTCTATCAAAGCAAATTATAACCATGCTAACTAAGAATAAGAGTGTCAACTGGTCTAAGGAGGGAGTAAAGAGTTTTGAGGAAATTAAGAAAGCCATGGCTAGTTCTTGACACTCATAAACCCATATTCCTCAAAGGACTTCATTCTGCACACCTATGCTAACATTAACACCATTTTAGGCATCCTTATGTAGTAGAATCATGAGGCCTTAGAGCAGCCAACAACCTTCTTTAGTTAAGGCTTTAAAGAATATGAAACAAGGTAATCTTTTATTGAAAATCATGTACTTTCAATCATAAGGTCTCTCAAGAAATTCAGATACTTATTGTATAATAATAAGATACACCTAATGGTTTCACATCCAAGTGTCAAGGAGTTTATCTTAAACAAGGACATAAATGAGAAAAGAGCTATTTGTATAACAAAGGTAATGGAGTATTACATGGAGATCAAAGTCACAAATTTAGTTAGAGGCAAGGGAATTTGTGAACATCTAGCCCAAGATGTAAAAAAGGCCAATGAGGTGGTTATGGTGTCAACTGAGGAAGAAGTTATAACTAATTATACCTCACCTTCTAGATGGTATCATGATTTGGTAAAGTATCTTTAGGATTGTCTCTATCCCTCTCATCTAACTCCTTTAAAAATAAGATATTTCATATTTCAATCCATTCCATTTCTTCTTGTTGATGATGTTTTATTCAAGAAAGATATCAATGGAATGCTGTTAAAATGCATTGAAAAACATCAAAAGGAAAGGCTTCTTGAAGAGTTCTATGATGGACATGGTGGAGGGCATTATTTTTCAAGGACTACTACCCATAAGATCATGAGAGGTGAATATTATTGGCCAAGATTATTTGGTTATTGTCATGCATGGGCTAGGAAATACAAACAATGTGCTATGTTTATAGGAAAGGTGAAGCTTGTAGTCTTACCTCTCCAACTGATTGCAATGGATCAGCCCTTTGTCTAACAGGGATTGGAATTTATTGGTGACCCCCCTTCAAGCTCAAGTCATAAATGGATACTAACTACCATAGAATAATTCACTATATGGATAGAAGTAGTGGCATTGAAGGAGGCAAATGAGATCAATGTTCTAGATTTCTATGAGGGTTTGATTACTAGGTTTGGAGTCCCTTAAACCATAATTTATAACATTAATATAGCCTAAGAGGGGTTCAAGATCAGCCAATGGGTAGTTCAACATAGTGTCTTTCTCAGCACTTCATCAAATGACTATCCCCAAGGTAATGGCCTTGTTGAGTCAACTAATAATAACCTATTAAAGATCCTAAGGAGGATAATTTAATATAATAAGAGGTTATGGCATCTCAAATTGAAGTTATATTTGTGGGATGATAGTATCACCTACAACAAGTCAATAGCCAACTCCACCTACAAGTTGGTATATGGTAAGGAAGGAAGAATGTTTGTTTCTCTTAAATTTATTGCCCTGGAACTAATGCATCAAATTGAGTTATTGGAGAATGAACTTATGGGAATTAGATGTACTGAGCTTATGGATTTTGAGTAGACAAGACATTAGTCCATGATAGCCATGGAAAGTCATCAAGAAAATGTAAAGTGTGCCTTTGATAAAGGGACTTCTTCAAGAAGTTTTAAAGGAGATTTGTTCCTCAAGTGGAATGAGGACAGAGCTAAGCCATGAAAGCTACAAAATTTGATTCTCTTTGGAATGGTCCATACACAATCTCTAGTTGTAAATCCCATAATGCCTTCTAACTTGGAAGGATGGATGGTGAAGAGCTTCCTATCCCAATATATGGGATACACTTGAAACATTGATATTAAGGAAGCTAGATCCCCTCTACATAGTTTTTTTAGATTTCCTCCAAGTTCTATCTTAGAACATTAGTTTGTTTTCTTTTACTTTGTTTAGTTAGCTTCCCTATTTTTTGTGTTTCCCTTCTTGTTTTGGTGGAATTATTATCTTTACAATTCAAAGAATGTTGTTTACATCCATGAATCAAACTTTCCATTATTTATGAGTCCAAAATTCATGAAGATAGTCTAGTTCTCAAACATAGTAGGCATGTTTCTCAACTGAGTCACTAGAATGATGTCAATTTTTCCCCCACAAGTCAAATTGTCACCCCATCATTTGAAACTTAGCACATCATGGTAGTTTGCCTTATGAGTTAGAGTTGGTATTTAGAGTCCCTTGAGATAATGTATTTTATGCTCCAATGATTCCATACAATTTTGGTGCCTTGGTGTAATTTCTATTTGCAGGTATAAGCCTTCAAATATGATCAGAAGATGACTTGAGCAAGCTTTGAATAACATGATCATCATCAAGATGTCATGTAGAAATGGGCTGCTCAGTTTATTTGTGCATTTTATAATTTCACTTAGAAAACCTCTCATGCCAAAATAAATACATGGACATGATGCCCTTCATTCCTAGATCTTTCTCTAAAAATTTCATGTCTCGATGAGTTCTTTATCTTAAGATATAAGTCTTCAAAGTTTAGATTATAGAATAAAATGTTCATGCATGTGTCAAAATTAAGCTAGAGTAAATAACTGTTGGGGTTAAAAATGGAAATGAACATGTAGACATCAATGATGATCATACAGACGTCAAATGATGAGCACTTAGACATCAAATTTAAGCCACTAAAAATAACCATTGGGGTTCAAAAATCCTAAGACATTCACATAGACATAAAAGATGCTTGTGTAGATGTCAAATGATGGGCACACAAACATCAATTTTGGGACTTGTGAATTATCTATTAGAGATCAAATGGTGGGTCCCAATAAGATCAAGGGCTCAAGTTTAATTGTGTATCAAATATCTATGACACATGAGTAGGTCAACGAGTCAAAAGGGTACCTAAAATAGATCTAATGACATGAATTTGATCATATCAAAGGGGATCAATGGTACAAGACAGGTTAAAAGGTTAATAATTTGAGTTGATAATCGATAACCAATGAGTGAAGGTGAGGTTAGGATACTTTTGATGGAGGTTGAAGAAGCAATTTTTGACCCAAGTCAAACCGGAGCAAATATCCTAGCCAACTACATGATTATAACCCTTTTCTCCATTCTTGCATGGTAAAGATGAACAAATAAGGAGCCAGTGAGGAGAAATTGATATTGACAAGATTAAAATGGATCATTTGAGCTATTATAACTACATCGATGCCAAAAAAATAGTGTAAAATATTAGCCCAACTGTTGTAACAACTTTGACATCATAGTTTTGCTTGAAAATGACTTGATTCCACCATTGTAACCATAAGGAGAATCATGCAGACTAGAAATGGATTAAAAGGGACTGATAACATTATCATGGCCATTTTTTAGAAGTAGTCTTAGCATTTAGCATAATGATTCTATCTAACTAAATCAACACTAGAATGATGGGAAATTTGGGTCATTATGCTCCTCTCTCTATCCTTTTATGCATTGGTCCCCATCTCTTTCATCCATTATACTATATATATAGGCTTCTAAGCCTTGAAATGGATCCCTCTCTTTGGTATGACTAGAATCTACCAAGATTTATACTGTAATACCCCTATGATGTAATGAAAGATTGAATTCCTGCATTGTGTAAACTAAGTTGAAGTGTGTTTCATGAGTTCATTGATGTGGTTAAGTGAATCTATGTGTTCATTACCTATGTCTGAGTTTTCTCACCTTCATTCCATGTTTTGGTAGTTCTCACATGTCATTATAAGTGCATACATAGCCTGCTAATCAGTGTGGAAGTGGATAACTACCCTCCTCTACTAGGTCAATAGCTAATCCATGCCTTGTTGTGAAATACTTATGTGTAAAATAATCAAAGAGTAGATGAAGTAATGTTTAAAAGTCTTAAAAGTGTCATATAGCATGTCTTGTGCAATTATAAGGATCAAAACATTTGTTGCATCACCTCATTTTACATGCTTTTATGAATTAATGTCAATCCCTTTCCCTTTTCCAAACAAATTTTTACTTAGGTGTAGTTTAGGTGATAGATACAAAATGAAGTTGGCCTTATCCAAATGTTTGACCCAATTTTAGGTGACCCACAACCTAGGCTCAGTTCCATGTTGGACTAGGTTTGAGTAGGAGGACCTGAACAATCCCCATTCTTAGCTAGGGTACAATCTAGACCACCAACAATTACTACAAACATCACTTAACCATTTGATTCATTCACACAATCCATGTAATTATCTATTATCATAAAAGAATATTTAACACCAAAAATATTAACACACCAATATTCACATATAAATTAATGGTTTCATTAATCTCCTTTGATAAAATTATCAATTGATTCCATTTAGCACACCCTCTGTGTCTGTTACACACACATATATCTCTATCTTGACACTAACAACTTTAAGTACTAGTTCATAAGCAAAGATAAAGGGTATTTATACATAAACTAAACCTTCTCAGGTTACATCATTAATACATTATAGATGATAAGCCTATGACTATTTCAAAAAAAGGTCACATCGAGCTGTTACAATTAAGTCCTTATGATTATGTCCTAACAACCCATATATACTCTCTCTATACTAGATGTTCATTTTCATCCTCATCATCCTTCATAGACTAGTGATATATTTGTACTTGATTAATCTATGATGATATTTTAAACTAATTTGTAACTGCATCCCTTCATATGCCCTTTTCCTATTCTTGTGCCTTTTCAAGTCTTGTATCTTATGTTCCTCTATTTCCTTATCTTTTAAAACTCTCTCTTTCTCACTAAGGTATTCCACACTATTCTTCCATGTATCTCTTCTGCATCATTCTATTCTAAACCATTCTCTCCCATGATAAGGTCCTCCATGCTATGGTTCTAAAATACTTAGAATATATTACTAAAAAATTTGGGGTCTAACATCACCCCTTACTAAACTGATAGTTTGTCTTGGACTATGTTGTAGTTTCCTCAGATAGTAAAAACTTAAGACCTACTTGATATATTTGATGCTTGAAATCATCAAATTTATTGAGGGATATCTAAATATTTTAAGTAATGAATTACACTTCGCCTCTCAGTCATTTCATTTCTTTAGGTTGCTCAAGAAAACCATATGTTTGAGTTGTCAAAATAACAAGATAAGTAGTTGTACTTTTGTGGGTGTCCTCAATTGACTCAACCTACACCAAAACATGCCCTAAAAGTGTTGAGAATCTATTATTAATCTCATACCAATGGATAATTATTTGTTTTTCTAGTTATTCTACATCTTAGAATAATTTCACATGCTGGGCCTTATCCTTAATGTTCAGTGCATTCTCAGCCAGTTGTTGATGCTATTATTCCTCAGGTAGCAGTTTCACTTACAAAATTTTACTTGGTTGTGATAATTTTATAAAAAACTCATCAATGATGGGAATTATGGAACTCAATTTATTCAAAAAGGGTCGACAGACATCCATGGTCTCTATAAATTACTTTGTTTCCCACAACTTCTCTTGTTGAGGATTCACCTAGTTTTTGCATTTATTGAGAAAGAGGTCCACGAGTATCTCCAATTTATTTACAGCCTCATAAATAATAATAATACCATTTACAAGTACTAAATCACTCCTAAAAATTATCTAATAAAGGCTTAATGTCCTAAGTCAAGATGTTGTAGCTATATCATATTGTCATTTGAGATATTTAATTTCTTCTTCAAGCATACACCATTTTATGTGCTCTTCTCCATACATGAAAACAAACTATGTGTGCTTGTAGTGAAGTTGGCCAACATCATGGATATGGATAATGTTTTTCCTAGAAACCTATAGGGTAAAATTTATGAGGGCTATGCCTACTTGATATGGAGAGCATTTTAGAGTATCTAACTAAAACACATCTAAAACATATGCCACTTCTAGTCTTATATCACTTCTATATTTTTCAAGACCAAAGGTGAATTCATCATGGTATACCTCCATCATTAAATA
Organism: Torreya grandis; assembly: GCA_037957365.1. Classification (NCBI taxonomy): domain Eukaryota; kingdom Viridiplantae; phylum Streptophyta; class Pinopsida; order Cupressales; family Taxaceae; genus Torreya; species Torreya grandis. The sequence continues at coordinate 741,364 of JARHVA010005193.1, read as the reverse complement.
AAACTCACACTAAGTTTGTTTAGTGGACTCATGTTTTGGGAAATAGTCTCAAAAATATAGTTGCTTGTCTGGTATATCTTGTTAGAACATGGCACAAGAAAGAGGGTCTTGATTACCCACATTCATCTACTACTGGTACTCTACTTCTCACTTAGGTTCCTTTCCCTTTTGGGGGTCAAGATCTAGATATATAAATTTAGGATTATTTTCCCATTATTTTTTGGTACTGGTTCTCAGATCCTCTACCTTGGGGGCTTCCCCTCTTCCTATTTCTTCTGCAAGCTTTGGATTTTCAATGTCCATTTGTTGCTCTGTAACAAGATATTATTTTCTAGGATCAAGAGTGGGATCCTTTTAAAGTTTCACTTCAAGAGATGATTCACATATTTTAGGAATCACCACTCAGAGTGAGTCAAGTTTGGGATCTGATTGGGTAGCCGGTCAGGATGCAACAATGTCATCCTTTTATTCTGTAGGCAAACCCAAAATGTTGGGTTTCTTTTATCCTTAGTTTCAATCGACTAACTATTTGTTTCACAATAATAGTAAGGAAGAAACCAATGATATAACATGCTATCATATCATAAAAGTGGTGAGATCATGCACTCAATAGAGGCATGCAGCCTACACATGCTCCCATTAATTGTACTATGTGATGGTGGATATAAACAACTCTATCTATACTTAGGTGATTGGGTTAGAATATTTAGTAAATATTACTACAAATATCACTTAAACATTTGATTTATTAAAATAGTCTATGTACTTATCTATTATCATAAAAGTAGATTTAACACTAAAAATATTAACACATCAAGATTCATATATAAAGTAATGGTTTCATTGATCTAATTTGATTAGATTCCAAATATATTTCATTTAGCACACCCTCTGTGTCCATTACACATACATCTATATCTCTATCATAGACAAAACCAAATTTAACAACTAGTTCATAAGAAAAGATAAAGGGTATTTATTATAATTACATAAAAATGCAATTCATACAACTTGAGAATGAATTGTGACATCCAATCTACAGGTCTCTCCTGCTTCCTTGAACAACCCACTAGGCATTTTTTTAAATATTTCCTAGTCATATAAAGCCTTCCAAATTTAGCCCCAGTTATCTTAGACTCCTCTCCCAGACATAGACCTATCCCTCAGGATCCCTTTGCCCTCAGACACTAGCACCATAAGTTGGACTATAGCACTGGACCCCAAGGTGTCCACTTTTTAGTGCTATTATCCAAGTCACTCTTAGACTCAAATGATCAGATTTCCTTGGTTCCTTATCTTTTTCCTTATTGGCCTAATGCAAATTCATCTAACCTAAGATCATCAATTTCCATAAAAAATCCTATTCAAGGGTCATTTAGAAGGTTGACAATCATTTAAAAGGCACAATCTAGATATACACTAAGCACCTTCAAGAAAGTCCTCCCATTCTCTGCATACAACCAACCATTACTATTTCCAACCTACTCAAGCTCTCGTACAAGTCACGAGTCATCTCAAGGTTGCCAAAATTCACATAATACTTATGTTTCATACACAAAATTGCATAATACACATTCAATTTTGGATAACTACATTGGCCTTGATCCCTCTTCAGAGTATTGGTATGTAGGCAATGTGCCCACACATGGGGTGTTATCACACGTTCAATGCATAATATACACTAACCCCTTTTTCTAGTTGATTTAAGACCACTTTTCAATATTGAGGAATTAAGACCCTAGGAGACAAAATGAATTACACATAGAGCTCTGTAGATGATCAAGACTTGCAAATTGAGACATAGAGCCTCTAGAAGCATCATAATAAAACCCAAAAAGCTTAGAGGAAGTAGATCAAAAGGACTATAGCACCAAAAATAAGACTATAGCATTGGACCCCAAAGTGTCTAATTTTTAGCACTACTATCTAGGTATAAAATATACTTTTAGGTCCTATTTTTGATAGTCTACCCAGTCAGCTCATCGATTTGTAGTTCCAGATTCCTTCGTCTCAATCCAAAAATTAGCTAAGTTCACTTTCTATCCCCTTATTATTTTTAGTAATTAATTGATAAAATCCAAATTTAGTAAATCAATAGGTTAATTTAGGCATGCTATATTAAATATTTTCTAGATTAATCCAAACCTTTTGCTAATTAGGAAATTAAACACTTAGTTTTTGAAAAAGAGCAAAACATTTAGTGAACCCAACTTACTTTGAATTTTTGCACAAAAACCTTTAAAATATTAGGGATAATTGTTTTTGATTTTTTGAAATATTTTATTGATTTTAAAAATAAAAAGACTACAAATTTAAGTGTAATATTTTTATTAATTCACTAAAACCCTAGTTTCCACATACTAGGTCCTTTTTGCATGAAATCACTTCCAGATCACTAAGAAAAATATTTTTCTAAATTTATGAATATTTTTAGATTTTTCCTAAATTTTTCAAGTTCAAATCTAAAATTTTTCAAATTATCGCATTAATTTTGAAAAAAATTGTTTCAAACCCTAGTTGCATCAATTAATTCTTAGTAAATTTCCAGCACTATTCCACTTATTTTCTACAAATTTTTATTGAATATTAAAATAAAAAAATCATTTTCAAATTAAAAAGTTCATAGAATTATGAAAAAAATATTCTTAAAAAATCCCTAGGTGCATACACTAGGTCTTATTGCATTATGAGCTATCACCTTACATGTTTGGCAGCTTCATATCCTTTTTTTTGCAAATTCTAAATTAATATTTTAGACATTTGTGTTTCTTTTATCTAGTACTTTCTAGTTTTAGCACATTACCTATTACAACTTATTGAAAAACATATAAATACATTTCAAATTGTTTTCCTACTTAGACAATGGCCCAATATACCAGTTTTGATGAAACTGATAAAAGAGAGCTTCAAGAACTCTTAACCAAATACTTGGATATGCAAGATGACATGTTTAGAATTATAAAAGAGGAAAAATAAAAGGTAAACAATGGTCAATCTTCTCAAACTATAGAAAAACCAATTGCACATGACACTACGGGGGTAACTATGTCACAACAACCCCCTATAGTAGCCCAACTTTCTCATATGCCATCGAATATAATTAGTACATCCCTATCTCCCGATGTGGTAGCCCTTGTGCAAGAGATTCGATCTCTTCAATCCAAGGTGCAACATATTGAGCAAGGTACCACTAGATATACACAGGGATTAGATTTCATCACTTTATTATATACACCTTTGACATAACATATAGCTGCTACACCTTTGCCACCTGGATTTGTATAACCTAAGCTCACTCTTTACGATGGCAAGGGCGATCCAAAGACACATTTGAGATCTTTTCATGTAGCATGTTTGGATTATGTACCAAATGAATGGTCATTAGCTAAGTTATTTTGAAGGAACCTTAAGGATTATGCACTAAAATGGTTTTATAGTCTACCAAATTAGTCGGTCAATGCATTCAATCCTCTCACTAACATATTCCTAGCACACTTCAGTATCAACATTAGTGATAAGGTGTCATATGCTCAAATTTCACAACAAAAATAGAATTCAAATGAGCCTCTCATCGAGTATGTTCTCAAATATAAGACCATATTGGCTAAGATGATTAGCCCTATAGAAGATCAGGAGTTATAAGACCTCTTCAAACAAAGTCTTCTACCAGTTTTGAATGAGACAATCATGTTTAAAAGATTCTCTTTGTTCACTAAATTGTGTCACACTTTAAAATAATGAGAAATCAAACTCATATCAATGGCCAAACTCAAGTAGACAAGCGTATCAGATACAACTAATAAGAGTAAAAACAAAGTCCCATATAAGGTTAACTTCAATGACAACAAAGGATAGAATCAAAAAATAGTCAATACGACTTCAAAGCCCCCACAAAAACTCACATCATCAACATCTCCTCGGTGACCTTTTACAAATCTACCAATTTCTCTAGATAGAGTTCTACAATAGCTACTAGATTGTAATATCATTTATCTACCTCCTATCAGAGAAGTTGATCCAAAAAAACCTCTTCCATGGTGATATGATCAGAATGCATTTTGAGACTTTCACAAGGCACCAAGTCATACTACAAATAGATGCATTAGTCTCAGGCATAAGATACAAGATTTAATTAATGCTAACTAGATTAATCTAAGCACTTCAGTTGAGCCTCCTCAAGCCAAACCAACACAAGATAAGTCACTTAAAATATTTTTAGATCTATTTCCACAACATGGCAAGTCAGAGGTATAAGACACATCAGATCTACATCATGTATATCAAGTACATCCTCCACTAAATACATACATGGCATCGACAACTGATTCACATCCATTGAGCCACATGATTGGTGCCTTTCATTCCAACCTTCCAGTTTAACCTTCCATCACATTTTTTGAGTAGGAGATTATTGAGGATGACATAGATTATCATGCACTCTTCATTATAGATTTTATTCATGATCATCCCACTCATAGTGCTCTAATTAAAAATGGATCCAACATTAACATGTGTACTATGACACTAATACAACATTTGGGGTATACATGATAGGATATCACTCTAAAAAGTATAGTTATCAGTGGATTCAATTGATATAGTCAAACTACATTGGGTGAGATCCTCATCCCTTTACAGGTTGGTCCTACATGCATGACCACCATATTCACTATAGTTCCTAGCACATGCATCTTTGATATGTTACTTGGTAGACCTTGGATACAAAAAATTGATAAATTCCATCTACAATGCATTAATGCATGGAATTCATTCATGTTAATCAGGTTATTATAGTTACTGGAGTTCCATATGAGTTACCACTTCCAATTTTAGTGCCAGTTTTAGTTCTAGAGCTAGTTTTAGTTCCAACACCAGTTCTAGCTCTATCACCAATATAGAGGGTCCATATATCTCCATAGCTTCAGTATTCTATATAGTTTTTAGCTACAATTTTTACACTCAGAGCAGTTTCATTGAGATCTCATACATCTACACATCAAGCACATGTTTAGAGAGCTTCTCCTACTTATAGATGGGTCCCTAAGAGCCCTATAGTTGCATCTAATTTTCAAATTTACAAAGGATCCCTATATTTAGTTTTTACTTCAAAAATTTTAGAGCATTTACAACATATCCAACTTTTAGAGCCTTAGTCTCAATGCTTCCATCGCATCTCATGATCATGCATGATTCTGGTTTTTGATAGTGGACACCATGACAGGGGGTCTCATCTGAGACTCATCAGTTAGTATCATTCCTTTATAGTATTTCTTGTGCATAGTCTTCTTATGCTTGATTGTACATAGCTTATTCCAAAAATACAAAAATAATACAAAAATTCAAAAATACAATGATGATAATTGTATGCATCATCTACGTTCTTACATTACTAAAACACTATGTCAGACTTACATCACACTATTCTATGTTACTTGTTTGTCAATTTATTTATATTACCATGGTTCACTTGATCTTCTTTGAGTGTGTGCAGTACATCTAGATCCTTCATTGCTTTACTCCACCCATCAAGAGGGCATCTTACTTCTACATTCCAAGTACACATCGATACATCTACCCATTGGGGGCACACTCTACATGACTACACCATCCAGGTTATGTAATTCTCACACTCCATGCTCTAGACACCTTGTGTAGTATGTACCTTACTTGATTACATAAATATCACATCAACATCTAGTATTATTTATCACACTTTTGTATTTCATAGCATATACATTAGTCTTGTACCATATATCTTATATAATCTTGCTTCTTACTTTCTATAGTTAGATGCTTGTCTATATTTCTAGTATTCTACATGCTTCCATTTCTGCTTTGATTAGCTAGATGTTTTTACATTTTTTAGTTCCTATTTGCTTCTTGCTTGCATTTTAAGACATTTTCCAATGTCCTTTGCTTCTATCTATATTGTGTGTGCCTTTGGACATTTTCCAATGTCCTTTGTGTGTGCCTTTTATGCGATTGTGGCCCTTGTGCTAATCTTTGCTTGTTCTCATTTTGTGTGTATGTGACATTTGAACATGCCTTATATGCCTTATGTGTCTATTTGGCCCTTTGGCCACCCTTTCATGTTTCTTGCTTCTTGCTTGATTATTTCTCTTTGTATTTACAATGCCATGATTTTGATCATGCATTTACCTTATTTATTGGATGCCATGATGGATATCATGCTCCGTGCCTCCATGCTACTAACAAACTAACAACTAACATTATACATTCTAGATTCCTTTTTATGCACATATTATTATATTTTTATATCTATTTAGGCATACCCTTGTGGATATAAAAATATCTCTATACAACTATTGGTATATCTTAAGATCATGAATATCAATGTTATATAAAACATTTACATAGATTAACACACTTGCAGAGTTTCTTCTTCTGAGGGTAGTCATTTCAGGGTCTTCATTCCTCACCTTAGAAGAGGGGGAAACAAATAGGGGTTTTTTCATAGAGATCAAAGCTCCTAAATAGTCAAAAAATTAATTTTAGAATACACAGTCTAGATTCTAGAATTTCGTACAGATAAGCTAGATCAGGTAGACATTAGAGAACACAATCTAGTTTTTAGTTTTGGATCTAGATAATAACACCAAACAAGGGACTATAGTGTTGGACCCCAAAGTGTCTAATTTTTGGTGCTAATGTTTAGAGAATAGAATTTCTAGTTTTTCTAGAATTAGGTAGAGTGGTGAGTTTAGTCACAATTTTACCATAACAATATAGTCTAGAATATAATAGTTTTCAACACTTATTTGCTCAGAGAATCTAGATATAGGGGGCATTATGTATAGTATGAGGGTTTTCATTTAAATTTAAGACATGGCATTTGATACATATTTTAGTTTAGAATCTATTTTCTAAACACCAGTTATTGGGGGCATTGTGCATGACACATGAGCCTTGTCTTTTCTGAGTTCAGTACATTTTTCTTACATATTCCCAATATTTGCATGCCTTACTCCATTTGTAGGTGGTTGGCATCACTTTCAAGTAAAATTTAATACAAGTTTGCTTCTTACATACTCGAGTGGCTTCCTAAGCCTTGATTCTAGTTTTGGAGGGGATTCTATAGAAGTCCAATCTCCATCTTTCATAGTGGCCAACATTGGCTTAGTTTCTAGTTACATTCAGCTATCCATGCCAACATTATTAGATTACAACACATTCATGAGATTCATGAGCCATCTCATATGACATTTAGCTTATACCAATATCTTTCTATTTAGCTTCACATCACAGGGCAATGATGGAGCCAAAATACTAATTAGCCTTTGTATTCTTAAGCCACCTATTTAGAGGGATTGGACACACAGTCTAAACATTGATTAGCACACAACTTATTTACCAACTTTGCATAGTTTTTGGAGATGGAGCCAAAGGGCCTAACTTTGCATTCTTAAGCCACCTTCTAGGGGATTGATCACTTAGCTCATCCATCAATATAACTTTTGGTTCAAACATATATCCATCATCACTCAACACAATCTAGTAGCACACTAGGTTTTGTATTGGTTCACATACCTAGTGAGGTATATTCATTCCTTTCTCTCTCTTTACCTAGATTTATATGTTCTTATTTTAGATATATCATATCTAGTAAGAACTAATTTACTTACTCTTTACTTACTTGTATATTTACATAGTATAACATGCTCTCACTACGCATAATCTAACGTCACATAGATTTTTGGGCTTAGCCTCACAAGTAAGTTTAGGTATACTTATATTTTTCTCCTTGATCATAGTATTTTGATTTTCTACATTATTATAATAAAGGGGGGAAAATATAATCACATAAAAATGCAATTCGTATAACTTGAGCATGACTTGTGACACCAAAACCATAGGTCTCTCTTGCTTCCTTACACAACCCACTAGGCATGTTTTTTTACTATTTTCCAGTCAACTGAAGCCTTCCAGATTCAACCCCAGCTATCTCAGACTCCTCTCCTAGGCATAAACCTACCCCCTAGGGTCCCTTTCCCCTTGTATAATAGTACCATAAGTTAGACTATAGCACTAGACCCCAAGGTGTCCACTTTCTAGCACTATTGTCCAAGTCATTCTTAGCCTCAAACATTCAGATTTCTTTGATTCCTTATCTTTTTTCATATCAGACTAATGTAAAGTCATCTAACCTAATATCATTAGTTTCCATACAAAATCCTATTCAAGGGTCATTTAGAAGGGTTGACAATCATTCAAAAGGCACAAGCTAAGCACCTTCAAGAAAATCCTCCTATTCTCTGTATACAACCAATAATTAATATTTATAGCCTCTTCAATCTCTTGCACAAGTCATGAGCCATCTCAAGCTTGCCCAAATTTGCATAATACTTACATTACACAAAATTGCATAATACACATTCAATTTGGGAGAACTACATTGGCCTTGATCCCTATTCAAAATATTGGTATGTAGGAAACGTGTCCACACATAGGGTGTGATCACACATTCAGTGCATCATACACACTAACCCCTTTTTTTGGTTGATTCAAGACCACTTATCAAGCTTAAGGAGGAATTAGGAACCTAAGAGACAAAATTAGTTGCACACAAAGCTCTACAGATGATCAAGACTTACATATTTAGATACAGAGCCTTCAAAAGCATCAGAACAAAACCCAAAAATCTTAGAGAAATTAGATCAAAAGGACTATAGTGCCAAAAATAGGACTATAGCACTAGACCCCAAAGTGTCTAGTTTCTAGCATTACTAGGTAGAAAATAGACATCTAGGTCCTATTTATAATAGTATGCCTAGTCAACTCATCAATTTGTAGTTCCAAATTCCTTTGTCTTAGTCCATAAATTAGCTAAGTTCACTTTATATCCCCTTATTTTCTATTTTTAGTAATGGATTGATCAAATCTAGATTTAGTAAATCAGTAATTTAATTTAGTTATAATGTATTAAATGTTTTCTAGATTAATCTAGACCCTTTACTAATTAGGAAATTAAACACTTAGTTTCCCAAAAAGAGTAAAACATTTATATACAAACTAACCCCTCTTAGGTTATATTATGAATACATCATAGATGACAAGCCAATGAATGTTTTAGAAAAATAAGTCATGATGAGCCATTATAATAAGTCCTTTTGATTCAGGCCTAACAACCCCTATATAATCTCTCTATGATAGATATTCATGTTCATTCTCTTCCTCCTTTATGGAATGGTTTTATATTCTTGCTTGATTTATCTTTGATGCTTCCATGAACTAATTTGTAACTATCTCCACTTCCTATGCCCTTATTGTAGTCTTACATTTTTTCAGTCCTACATCTTATTTTCCTCATTCTCCATTTCTTTTTTTACATCTTTCTCTTCCATTCCAGGGTCTTCCACACTGCTATTCCATGTCTCTCTCTTCTGCATCATTCTCTCCCATATGGTACATAGGAATAGGCCATTATACTTAATTAATTCTTTTATTTTAGTCCAGTTGGTTAGGATACTTGCTCTCACCTGAGAGACCCAAGTTCCATCCCAACAATAGAACCAAAATTTTGGTGTTATTTTATCCTTAATTTTTCTTAATTAAATATTAGTCTCATGCCTAGAAGAAGGAATAAACCAATGATCTAGTGCATTGACATTTCATGCAAGTGGTGACCTCATGCATTCACCTAAGGCATGCAAACTATACCTATCCCCATTGATTTTTCCATGCGGTGGTGGATAAATAACTCTATATATACTTAGGTGCTTAGGTTAGCATATTTGGTCATTGTTACTAAAAACATAACTTAACCATTTGATTCATTCACACATTCCATGTACTTATCTATTATGATAAAAGTAGATTTAACACTAAAAAGATTAACACATCAAGATTCAAATATAAAGTAATGTTTTCATTGAATATTTCATTTAACATACCCTTTGTGTCTGTTATACATACATCTATATCTTTTTTTTGATAATAACTTTAAAAAATAGTACATAAACAAATCTAGAGGGTATTTATACATAAACTAACCCCTCTTAGGTCACATCATTAATACATTATGAATGACAAGCCAATGACTATTTCAAAAAAATAAGTCATGGTAATCCATTCCAATTAAGTCCTTTTGATTTGGGCCTAACAACCCCTATATACTCTTCTTTATGCTATATATTCATGTTTGTTCTCCTTCTCCTTAGTGGACTGGTGCTAGATTCATGCTTGATTAATATTTGATGCTTTTACAAACTAATTTATAACCATCTCTACTTTCTGTGCCCTTGTTTTAGTATTGTACTTTTTTGTGTCCTACATCTTATGTTCCTCATTCTCCATTTCCTTGTATTCAACAACTCATTCTTTCATGCCAAGGTATTATGCATTGTTCTTCTATATCTCTCTCTTCTACACCATTCTCTTCAATGCCATTCTCTCCCATGCCAAGGTCCTCTTGGGTGCTTCCATTTTCCCTATTTATTTCTTAGGATTTGGAATTTTAATGTCCATTTGTTACTTTAAAATAATATATTCTTCACTAGGCTCAAGAGTGGGCTCCTTTAAAAGTTATACTTTAGGAAATGTTTCACCTATTTCAGGAATCACCACTCAGGGTGCTTCAAGCTTGGGCACTGATTAGGTAGCTAGTCAGGATGTAGGAATGTCATCCTTTTGTTCCATGGGCAACCCTTGGGCTCTTATTGGTGATGAAAACTATTGTTGTCATTTTAGAGTGGCCCTAGACTGTTCTTGCACACTGATAGAACTAGTGGACTCAAGTCTTGGCCTTTTCTCTTTCTTTCACATCCTTTCTTCTATGCATATTTCTAGTTATAAGGGGAGTGGTTCCTTCTCTACCTCTCAGCTTCTTGATGTTTTCCTTCGTGGCCTAAGCATATAGTAAACCAACTAGATTCTTCCTTCCATGATTATTTTGAAGGGATTGATGTCAATTTTAATTGAATTATGTCACTTTATATACACTTCCCTTCTTAGATATACATAGAGATAATAAAGAGTGTGAATTTCAATGTCAATCTTGTCACCATCAATATTCAATGGGCACACATACAAAATGTGATTAACAAAATCCATGAAATATTTGGTAGTTAAGGCATAATGCAAGTTAAGCTAGCCTAACAAATTATCAGTGGTCTCTAGCTAGATCTACATGAGTGAATAGTATTGATTAACAAAAAAATAAACATAACTTCCCATCTATGAAGACAAATCCTTGGGCATGCACCATTAATTTCCAAAGGCTTCCTTCATTCCCTCATACTAACCCTTCATCTTTGCTTTTTAGGAGGGTGTGATAGTGATAAAACATGTGAACTATTTGAATTTATTGATAGGGGATTTATTCTCTAGTGGGTATAACCACTTCAATTCTTTGTCAGAAAACCCTAGGATAACAATCTCATAAAAAACAAAAAGTAGCAAAATTGTGCCCCATGGAAACTTTTGGTTGGGCAAACAATGTGCCTTCGCAACATCTTCTTCAAATTTATTTATAAATAATTGGGAATAATTATACTTGGTCCCCTTGTCCATTTGTGTTACAACATAAATCCACCTCCTTCTACCGATCTATGCCTCCTAGCTTGATCATGGACAAACCAATAGCTACCCAAATGGTAGGATTTGTAAGACTTTTTATATACATGGCATGGCCTTCCTTCTTATATTTCAACATCACCATTATTTTTTCAATCACCACATGTTTATTGAGATCCACATTGACATCAGTTCTAGAATAAATTATCCTGGTTAAATCATTGATATGTTGAGGGCTAATCCTCATTTTGTGCCTTGTAAAGTAGATATAATCTTCATGGATGTGTGAAATCAAGAACCAAACTGCCTCATGGGGTTTTCCAAAGTAAGGAAGTTGGAAAAGTTGGAGCACATTTGTATCCTCCAATAATTTATAAACTATGAGATTATAAGTGATTTCATTTCTTATATTCTGGTGCTCAACCCGCTAGTTGAATTACATGTTACCTTCATTACCAAATTGGTGATGATTATAATCTAGGACTTGACAAGTGAAAACTTTCTATTCCCAATTATCTATGTGTAAAATTGTATCGAGGTAATGCATTTATCAATTAGAATTAGTGGTGGAGGTGATGTGGTGGATACCTTATTTTATACACATTCCATCCTTGGTGCCTCTCCACTAAAAGTCTCTTCTTCTAGATTTTTAGGGTCCTCACCTTGCATGATGCAAAAACTAGATCCTTCTTCGTAGATATAAACATGACTTCCTTCTTCTTCACCCTCACACTCCTCTACTTTAGGAATGAATGATAGTGGATATATTCTTCCTTTCTATTTTAACTACATCACCAACTAGGGTCAATAAAGGTTAATGTGTGGCTGACCAATTATCTAAAATTAATATGTTTTGATTCCTTTTCCTAGACCTAAAATACTTTGGCTTCCTATTTTATCCTCCTTTAATGGTAAACATAATGTTTGCAAACTGAAACTTCATCCACACCCACTCTTATAATCACTTTGTCACTTATTTCATTGAATGATCTAAGAAACAATCTCTAATTCAAATTTTGTCACTTAAAATACTATGAAAATGACTTTTCTATCACTTATTCATGCTTGTTTGAGATCTGCAATCAATAGAGTTTTTGATAGTAAAAAAATGAAAATGAGAGTCCTCAAGGTCTTTTATGTATGAAATCAATTTTTACATTAACTATCATACACACTACCATCTATCACTTCAACCATTAGTGCTTCAAACAACATTCCTTAAGCCCATTTGATACACTTGCCATTTATGCCATTATGTCTTTAATAAATGCATGTCCCATCTTTCCTTCAAGAGTTGTTGTGCCTTTCTTGTAGTGCATGTCAGTTATAAAAATTCAAAATTTGCATTTTATTTGTGGGAAATACCTTTTAATTTTAACCCATATTTATAATGATGTTTCTTTTGCTATCTTTTTTCCAAATTCCTAGGTCACATGCCACCTCTTGCACACCTCCTTCACATGCCTCCTATTGCACACTTTCTTCATGCACCACATCTTGTGTGCCTTCTTATGCTAATTTTTTCTTTGATCACATGTGATTCCCCTCAAGATTTTATTTATGCACTTTTAGCTTAAGTAAATTATCCACCTTCTAACCTACCCCACATTAAAATATGTGCATGGTCCTCCATGCCATAACTTGGTGAAATTTATTTATCAAGAAAGTGATAGAGAATTGGCTTTTGAATACCAAAGTGAACAAAAAGTACTAGAAAAAAATTATAAAAGGAATGTAACCAATGCCATGATTATTCAAATATAAAACTAAGTGCTAAACTAAACTAGTGGCATATGCCTTATTTATAAAATTTAGGGGTTATATAGAATGGTAGGGCTAGAGTCGACTACCATTAAAATAGCCTAGAAGGAATTGGACATTTAATCATTTAAAATTACATACACTTATTAGATGGATATCATGAATGATAAAAGGACCATTACAATAGATCTATAGTTTACTTGGATGGCACAAAAAAATTGAATCATAGACCAAGACATGCATACCAGGATAATAAACTTTGGTTTTGATGTGTTGTTCATGCTAGGATTTTTATATTTATTTTTAAACCCCTTGAATTCAGTGTGAGAGAATATGTGCTTCATCTAAATGAAGTAGGGCATCTAGGTGAGCTCTGAGGGACTCTTCTTCCTCTAATATACCATGTGTGTAATACACAAAGAAGGGACAAGGAATTCCATTGGTAAAATTGATTCAACTCTAAAGACAAGGTTAAAAGGAGTACTCTTGTTCAACCTTTTGTATGTGGTATGATAAGTCCATAAGATTGATGAAAAATGATCATCCCAATTTGTGCACTCAAGATGTAAATCTTGGCTAGTGTATTACCTAAGACCTTGTTAAGGATTCAACAATGCCATTAGATTTAGGGTGGTAGGGTGTGTTATTATGGTGCACAATCATGAACTTAGCCAAGAAGATGTACACTGTTTCATTGAGAAAGTGAGTACCACAATCACTGGTTAGACTTAATGGGAATCTATATCATGTGATGATATTTTCGCATAGAAATATAGTAGTGATAGCAGAAATATAATCCCATGTGGGCATTACTTTGACCCAATATGTGAGATAGTTCATGGAAGTAATGATGCAGTGCATGCCAATCCATCTCACAATAGGTTGAATGGGGCCAACAAAATCAATAGCTCATTTATCAAATGGTTCATGATCAAGTATTGGATGAAGGGGCATGTCATCCCTATGGTTTGGTTTACGTATGCATTGATAGATATCACATTGGAATGCATAGGCTTTGACATCTTTGAATAATGTGGGCCATCATAACCTAGCTAGTATAACCTTTAAAGCTATTGAATTACCAACATAATGTCCTCTTGCAACACCCTCATGGACCTCCTGAAGGACTTTAGTGTGTTCATGATTCATTTCACACCTTTGTAATATCTCATCCCATCTTAGTTTGTATAGGTCTCCTCTAATAAGTTAGAAATGGGTAACATAGATAACCAATTGATTTTTATCTTAGGTGTTAAAGTGGCCTAGTACTAAGTATGTTGCAAGAAAAATCATAATTAACTTTGCCTAGTTTCACGACCATAAAGAATTGGAATTATTAAAAGAGGGCAATCCATAAACATATGCATCCATGTAATATTGGCTGATTTACCAAATACTTGAGCACTTTATGATCTATATAGAAGATAAATGGAGTGGATAACAAGTATTGGCAAAAATTTTGGAGCGCATAAACCATGGACAAGGCCTCATGATATGCAGTAGACTAATTTCCTTCCACTAGTGTGAGCTTCTAGCTAGAAAAATAAATAGGATGATCAAGGTTTCATTTACCAGGGTTTGCAAAGATGGCACCCACTACCATACCTAAAACATCAACATGAAAATAAAATGGATTTATCTAGTTCAAGAACTGGAGAATAGGTACAACCACTAGTTTTTTTTCATAATCTCAAATGCTTGTTGGTGTTGAGTGGTCCATAAGATTAGGACATTGTGTTTAAGTAGTTATTCCATATCATCCTAACACCCTTCTCATTTTTATCTTTGGAAATGGTAGCATACAAGTATGTACATTATTTTAATCGATGCTCATTTTTAAAAAAGGCATAGGTTGGGTAGACCATGCAATCATGCTGGGAGTGGTTCAAAGATCTACACTTACAACATGTCATGGGTGGAAAGAAACCACCTCCTCATCTATTACCATGCCCTCAACCTATAAAAGATTGATTCTCACCAGTATATTATGTATTAGTTATAAAATATTGGTATGTACCTTGTGCTCATACTTTATGAATTTCATTTATGACCCGATAATCATTAGTATCATTTGTATATGCATCACATATTTTACAATATAGTGACACTTGTAATGGAAAATTAAAGGTTAATGGTAAATTTATCTTTTGATATTGATATACCCATGTGTACGTAGAAACTCCTAATTCAATATATTAGAGTCCAAAGTTATCTTCTATTGTACCAACTCAATGCTCAATTTTTTCCAAAGAGAGCCACTTGAGCATATTTATACCATCATGCTAACAAGTATAAAAGGTATTGACAATAGAATAAAAATGTTAGGGTTATTTTATCCATATTTTCACTTGAATAAGTATTAGTCATGCACCTAAAAGAAGGAAAAAACCAATGAGATAGTGTGCCAACATATCACATGGGTGGTGATGTCATGCACTCACTCGAGGCACGCAGCCTAGACTGGGTTCTATTGCATGGTGGTGGATAAACAACTCTATCTATAATTAGGCACTTGGGTTATAATATTTAGTAATTATTACTATAAACATCACTTAACCATTTTATTAATTCACATATATCATGTACTTATCTATTATCATAAAAGGAGATTTAACACCAAAAATATTAACACATCAAGATTCACATATAAAGGAATTATTTCATTCATCTTCTTTGATAATATTACAAAGATATTTCATTTAGCACACCCTATATGTCCATTAAAAATACATTTATATCTCTATCTTGACAATAAAAACTATAACTAGTTCATAAGCAAAGCTAAGGGTATTTATACACAAATTAACCCCTCTAAGGTTACATCATTAATACTTTATAGATGACAAGTCAATGACTATCTTAGAAAAATAATTCATGGTCAGATATTACAATTAAGTCATTTTTATTTGGGCCTAACAACCCCTATATACTCTCTCTATACTAGATATTCATGTTTTTGATCCTCCTTTGTGGACTAGTTCTAGATTTTCACTTGATTAATCTCCTATGCTTCTGAAAACTACTTTGTAACCATCTCTACTTATTGCACCTTTGTCCTAGTCTTGTGATTTTATGAGTCATACATCTCATGTTACTCATTCTCCATTTACTTATCTTATACACAAATCTCTTCCATGCTAAGTTCTTCCATGTGATTTTTTCATGTCTCTATCTTCTACACTATTATTTTCCATGCCATTTTCTCCCACACGGAGGTCCTGTTGATAATTTTGACCTCATGGGTCAAAATTTCACCCCTATAATTAAAAACTTTTCATGTCATGATATTTTGTATTATTGGTCAGTAGGTTGGTCTTAAAAAGTCCTTAAATTGATCATTATAATCCATTATTATCATGTCTTAAGGTTGATTACGTGAGTTGAGGTTTTATCCTTCATTTGTCTTGTGCTTCTCTAGTCTTTTTTTGGCCTTTTCAATCCATTTTAAATGGTGATAAGAGTATAGAGTATATTTATGAGTGTAATAATATGTGTTAAGCTAATTTTATGACTAACATATGAAAAATCAAGTTGATGACATTCTAGACTAACTTCATGATTCATTTCCATGCAATTTTGACCATTTTGTGCCCTCGAGGGAAGGTTTTATAAGGTTATGATAGTATATAATTAGGAAGAAGATAAATTTAATATTTATGCACCTTATAAGAAATTTTAAATACTCAATAACACATTTTACATTATTTCAATCAGATCTTCTTTGTGAATTTGGATTTTTAGTATAAAAATAGACCTTTTTGAGGCATTCATATAGGTTTTCAAAGGGTTTTTATGAGAAAATCATCCCAAGATTAAATGGGTCCCAAAAGGGTCATATATAAAATTTTTAGAGGAATTTTTAGGTTAAAAAATAGAAAAAACTTATTTTGCTCCTATATCAACCTCTTTGGCAACTCTAGAAGGGCAGTTTTCAAATGCTCGGTATAGAAATAGGAGTGAGATTTAGGAGAAGAAAATTTGGAAATTATTAGGGGTAAAATTAAGATTTAAATTAGTGGAATTTTTTTGTGTATTTGTGTCCTACTCTTTATGAATAATCACTAAGAGTGACAGTAGGTCACTATGGCCTATGTATCCGAGAGGTATCTATTCTTGCACCTGTTTATCAAGATTAAAAAAAGATGGAGAAAAATGGTTTTGAGGGATAATTTTAGAGGTAATTAATCTATTTTTAATATTGGTTTCATATG
Organism: Torreya grandis; assembly: GCA_037957365.1. Lineage (NCBI taxonomy): Eukaryota > Viridiplantae > Streptophyta > Pinopsida > Cupressales > Taxaceae > Torreya > Torreya grandis. The sequence goes on along the minus strand of JARHVA010005193.1, from coordinate 723,860 downwards.
ATAACTAATTCCAAGAAGGTACTTATATCATAAAACTTGCATCCTATGTTATCCTTGTGAATGGTCTTTTTGGTCAACTTCAGAGCATAATCTGAGTTGTCACTTAATTTTATTCATATTTAGAGGTATCCATAATGTTAACATGTCCTCCAAGAAATATTATCATAGTTTTCATGAATCCACATATAAAATAAGTCATTAATAGATCTCAAAATCATCTCCAAGAAATCCTTATTTAGGAAATACCAAGGTTCTTAACATATTCCTAGGTTTAAAATTTGCCTTCTTATCCTCCTAAAATAACCTCAAAATTGACATATATGGTAGAGGATGGGATCATCCTTTCATAAGACCTTCAAGTGGTTTTGGATTCCCCTTCCATGCCCATTTTTCACCTCCATCTTGTCCTTCTCCATTTTCACTATCATACACAACCATATTTCACTGTGTATACTCATTTCCACATTAATTCAAGCTTCCCATCTTCCATTCATGGTTTTAGACCCTTCCATTCATCTCCACACCAATGAATCCATCATAAAGAGGAGCTAAAGTATAACAAATCCCATTATAGTTACTAAAAGAAGATTTACAGACAATAAACCTTACCTAAAACCATGAAAAATATGACCTACAGTTAAGAACATAGTCATGGTTATTCATGAAGAACATAAACTTAATAGTGACAAAGAAGAAGTCTTTTCATGTTCTATGCTCACACCATCTCATCAAGATACATCAAGGGAAGGATAAGGATCATGGCATGGTTGTGATGACTTATTTAAGGTCAAAACACAGTCATAATCCATACAATGAAGACACCCACCTATAGTAGGCATATGACTTGACAAATTTTTAGACTTTTCTAGGCTTGTGGAGGCTATTTGATTCATTCTCATACATAAAAATATAGTATGAAGTGGATACCAAGAGGGTAGCCACAAAAACACATGTCAATCCTTGAGTGGCTCAAGAAGCTCAGGAGGAAGGACCTATAGTTAGATTATAAGGACAATCAATAGCTACAATCAAGATGCATTCAAGAAAATATTACTTTGAAGGCATTGTAAGGCATGAATATTGATATCATACGAAGAAGATTCAATACACCTCCTCAAGTTATAATAGTGGAAAGACAGAGAACATGTTCATGTTTGGTGACTAATTCAAGGTCAAGCATAATCTGTTCATATAAATATGACATCATACAACCTCATAAAGTTGAGAAAGGGCATAATCCTTGAGAAGGTTTGGTTACGATATGAGAATGTGATAAAGATAGACCACCAATGAAGGATTCTCAATATTTATGTCATAAACCTTTAAGAGGAAATCACATACTTACATTTAAGTGTCTTAGAGAAACCTAAAGGCCTATTTTAGGTCAAAACCTATAGTTAGTCAAGGTCTTGGCAACCTTAAGGCCTATCAATGTGAAAATGAGGCTAGTTGGATTAGCTAAGATCTAATCATATGAGGATAGTTAACTTAAGTAATTTGGCTTAAGAACAACACAAGATCAAGGTATTTTAGGGATTAAAAAGAGGAAAGGGACCTACAACTAGCCTCAACAACAAGATATAGCCAAGAAGGTGGATATGAACTCTTGAGGAGATTTTCAAGTTTTGAAACCTTCAAGGAGGGTATTGAATTTGCTGAAGATATCATCATGATGAAAGAAAATCAAGGATACCTTATGTTTTATTCAAAATATCCAAGCATAAAGAGACCTTTCTATAGTCCATACAAGCATGAATAGTCAAGCACAACAAATTAAATTGTTATTGGATTGGTTTGTTTCTAAGTTGATGACATAGTGTGATAGAGAAGCTTCATGTCCAAGAAAATACTTCAAGAGAGTAATGAGATGACAATTCATTAAGAGGATGGAGAGGATTTTAAACATGATACCCAGCTAGGTTCACCCTAAAATATATGCCTACAACCATATAAGAGATGTTAGCACATAGTCCCATATTCACTCTTTTGAATAGTTAGGAAAAGTGATCAAAATAGAACTTCATGATATGAAATATTCATAGTGATGATAAATAAAGATAAAGGATCCATTGAGGGTTTCCAAACACCTAGTTCTATAATCAATCACCTTGAAATTCAATACCTATTGCCATCATATGGCTAAAAGCCTTCCATTAAAGCTAGTATAAAAGTTGAGAGGCATATTTATTAATGAGTTTCATATCCAATTAAAGAGGATACATCAATAATACAATAATCATCAAGAGATTAACATGATGAGAGGGTTATCATATAGATAGTACAATCAAAGTCAATTCATAGACATCTACAAATAATAGATGGCATCATCCTCTCATAGTCATGAGCAAGATGCATACAAGATATATTTCAAGTCAAAGAGTGAATAGATGAATGAGATCTTATGAAAATCAAATACCAATTGACGTCATTAAAAAATTAAGTAAGCCACTCCATCACTATCACAAACATAAGGTGAAGGTACAACTATTATATAGACAAAACAATGTTTAAGACCAAAAGAGCTAGTTTACGGGATAATAGGCTATTAAGGAGTTAAGAAGGAGGTTTAAAAATTTTGTACTAATTCATGATGAGATGATAACTAGACACTTCTTCACCAAAAATACATTCACCTACAACACTGTTAGTTCAATCAAATGAGTGTTCTTGAGGGGTAAGGTATGGTGATAGGTGGCATGAGGTATGCAAGTTGAACAAAGGAGGGTGAAATATTTTCAAGTAAGGTTGTTATGGAATTTTAAAAGAATATCCATCATGTTCTATCAAAAACAATGCAAAATATGAAGAAAACTTAGTCTTGATACTAGAACTAACAATCAATTCAAACTAACTTTTGGTAAAAAGAGCCTATAGGATAAAATACGCTTCCAAATGGCATGAAATTTTTTGGGGTTGGTCCTTTTGACTTGATAAAACCATATAACATATTATTAAGGTCATTAGAGGAGGGGAGATACTCACTATTTTTATATAATCATCAGCGTATCTAAATCATCATCTAATGCAAGTAGGTCGTGTTCTTAAGGTGTTTAAAGGTGAAACGAAGGGTTTCAAGTTCATCAAGTGTTATATAAGCATGGGAGGGTGTTGTCCTATATTCAAAAAACATTTATAATGTGGTAAAACTACATTATCTAAGTAAAACATTCCCTTGAGGGAAAATGCAAGTAGATAGGCCTAAAACCCTCAAGGCACACAGTCCTCATTTTTGAATCTTTCATGAAGCTTTTATTTATTTTTATGGACATGGAGACTATTATGATTATTTTTACACCCATTAAATTTTTCAAAATATATACTTGTTTCCATAGAGATGACCCTATCATAAAATCTAAAATTGTGTTGGGGACCCTGTTGATTGATAGTATTTTAGATGCATTTTTGATTATGAAATGATAATGATTAGTTGATGAATTCATATATATGTTCTAAGTGGTTTAACAAAAGATGGTGGAATAATGAATAAAATATGCATTTATAGTTGTGAATGTGCTCAGTTATTTCGATGTTCAGTTTAGTTTAGTTTTGAGATAGTTTCAGTGAAAATACACTTTCAGTCTAGACAAATTTATAATGATTCTTGGATTTTTATAGATGATATCATTTGATTAATGGATCAGAATAGATTATGGTGATATAGATGATTATTTAATTTTGAAAACACTTCATTTAAATAAAGTAATGCATTTAAAAAAAAAAAAATTATTTTTAGGATACAAAAAATTCATGGCTCATCCTTGTTTGCTATTATGATATAATGGATATTTGAAGTATTAATATGTTTAAATTGATTTAGTGATGTTCCCATTATAGTTTATATAGCTTATAGTATTATTCCTTTGATTATATGTCTTGATTGCCAAAGTACATGGTTTATGATCATGGTTACCTAATCAACATTTTAAGTCTTGGTTATTTAGAGATTTGAATAAGTATTTAATTTTGATGAACATAACCCTCAAGGCATGTATACCATTTTTTGTATCTCACTAGGAAGAAAGGTTCATGTATCAAAGAGGTGAATTGATTGATTCAAAATTTGTTCATGGAATAATTTTTAATGGTATAGGGTGTTCATGAGATTATGATAATATGTATACTCTCATGGCTTAGTTTTACTTGTCTTAAATCTTTGAAATCAATTCAAAGACTTATAACATGGTTAGACCCTTCATATTATGGTGTAAGTCTTAGAAAATTATGAATATACAAGGTCCATCATGAATTTTGTATAGTTCACTAAGTCTTAAGGCCCCATGTATTGATTACGAAGCAAGTCCAAAGCATCTATTGGTATGTGAGCTAGAGATCGGTTAGAAAAGATGGACAATGAGGCAATGTGAGTTGGAAGGTACATTAAATGTGAAGGTATGGCCTCAAAGTTTTGAGATTGGCATGAAGATTTGGTAGTAGTGGAATTTAATTTAAAATGATCTTTCCCTCAAACAATGGAAATTAACATATATTTAGTGTGAAGCATTAGTTATCTCTAAATTTGGCTATTTTGACAAATAACTTAGCAAAGTTGTTAAAAGTACATTAGTGAATGTAATCCAATACAATTTGGTCACATCATTGAATTCATTACGGTGGTAAATTGTTAAATATAAGAGTTGATTTTCTCAGTTATTTTTTCATTCTCATAAGCTTTTATGTAGAAGCAGAGCCCTAGTCGGATAGTCTTTGAAGTTGCTATGAAAGATTTATCAAGAATATTTGGATAGAAAGCTCAAGTGCATCACCAAGCATGTTGTGCAGTGTTGGTCATTTTATTTTATGGTGATTTATGAGAAAGTTTATAGTTTTTAGTGAAGAAATAACTCTATTTTGAATCTGCATGAGTATTATTGAAAGTTCTCAGTATTTATTGAATGATTTTTTATTATGGAATATGAAAAGTGTGCGATTTCATTTACAAGTAAACAATTTGAGAAGTTATAATGGCTTCTGGAAGGTTTTTAAGATTTTTTTTTTCTTTGCATAAATTGATATGCATGAGAAAAATAAGTAAAGTTGTATGTTGAATAAAAATTCTATTCATAAACTCTTCCAAACATAAATATAAATAATGAACTGTTTATGTGTCATTCTAGGTTGGGGAAAGAATTAAAGAAACTTGACTGTTGAAACACAAAAGTATGGGTTTTGTTATTTTTGAGTTGTATTCTTTTGAGAAATTATTTCAAGGATGATAAATAAAATTAAGGATATATATTTTAAAATATTTGAGTCCTCATTTGTTAGACTGTCACTCTTCTAAGTAGTTTCGAAGTTCTATCATTGGTGGATCTGATGGAACCATAAAAATATTAAGTTTATTTTATTTCTATGTGTTAATACTTGGAATTTTGAAGAGGAACAATGCAATATTGGGTTTTTTTTGAGGAAGTTTATTTTTCTATAGTTTCATAAGTTAACCCATAAGAGAAGCTTCAAAAAATAAAAACTCAATCAACTATTTTGTGAGAAATATATTATCTATGTATTTGGAAATGTTTCAGTCGTGCATAAGTCTGGAAATAATTTTTCAAAGAATGAAAATTGAGTTTTTCTTCATTAAAGTTGAGTGTTTTGTGATATTGATGAAAGTTTATGCATGTTATTATTGTGATGGATTCTATGAGTTTTATTCTTGTGAGTTGATATTTTGATTTTAGCTTGGTTGTTTTGATGGTTGATGGATAAAAAGGGTTTTATTGGTATCTTTTTTTTGTTTGTCAAAATTTGAAATTAGGGACATTTCCTCTCAAAATCTGAGCCTTTACTCATTTGTTGAAAATTTTGAGAAAGTGGGTATTCTGGAAGCATTTGTGACTATTTTTTTTGAAATGTGAAGGTTTGCATTCTATTTTTAAAATTTCTTGGTATAGTCAATATATTTGAGGAATTATGATGCATGTATATATCAAAGTTTTGATTTTCAAGAATGTATCAAATTTATCTCAAAAATATAAGGTTTTAATTCCAAAATAAGTGATTTGGGGTTAACAGTTTTGATTATATAAAATATTTTTTCATAAAGGAAATATGAATGGATTTGTTAGCCATTTTAAAAATTATATGCTAAAATTTGTCATAGATATATAAGATATTATTGATTTTGTAAGCTTATCTACTAAGTTTAAAGTTGCAAGGGTGATTTAAGGATTCAGTTAAGATGAGATTTTTGTTGAAATTAAATCTCAATATTGAAGTCTTAGGGTTTATTTTTAAAATGGACATAAAAGTTAGAGTTCTTTGATACTTCTCATTTAGAATTTATATGAAGACATTATATTGGGAGAAAAAAATTGATTTTATATATTATTTGATATTGTTACTTATAAAATATTTTATGGGATTTTGTATCTTCATTTGAAATGGCTAAGTTTTGGAAAATTTTGAAAGGTGATCAGGTCAGTTAGATTGTATTAGTATAAAACACAATCATTATCAAAATAACAATGAGTTATTTTTGATAGATTCTTGGTTGCATTTAGAAGTATTTTGAAACAAAATTATGATAATAGCTAAGGATTCAATTCACTTTTTGATACAGATAGATGGTTTTCAGTTTATAATATGGTTCAATTTCAGTTTGTTGAGATATGTTTTCGGTTTTGTTTCCTTTAGACATTTATTGTTTCCAAAATTTTAAATTTGATTGTTATATTTTAGATTGATCATAATGTCAGTGTGAGATCAACCTGATTCAACAAGAAATAATGATAATAGGGGATGGAGACAGATTTCTAATAGTGATATTAAGCAACCCAATCCCAACAGATCTTTTCCTAAGGGTGGTTTTCATGCAAGAAACTTTGGCCCTAGACTCCATAGAGGAATAAGAATGTCCATACACTTTGATACTTTTTATTTTAAATTTTGGGACATTCTAAGTAATTTTATTTATAATCTAGTAAATAGAGGATATAGAGGTAACATAGATTTTTTTGGTAATAGGTTTAGAGCTTGAATACCTTCTCAAAGTAGTTCATCTCATTGTTTGGATCATAACCCTTAACACTTACCACTTCAACCTCGTAATGTTGAAAAAATTGAACTAATTGTTGATCCTCTACCTACAAATCAAGCTACATAGCTTGAAATAGATACTACCCATGCTAAAAACTATAAGAATTTGGCCATCCCTTTAGATGTAACTTCTCTTTCCCATGTAGAGCATAATGGGAAATATAAAAGGTTGAGTCTAACTACTACCCATAGTAGACCTATTCTGAGATCTAAAAGATTAAATTTGGAAAGACAAGGCTATGCTGGTAGAAGAAAATTAATAAACATTCCACTTTTTGCTACTCAAAAAAAAGCTATAGAAAAAGAGCTAAAAGTTAGTCAGACCCTGATACACCCATGGAGGTTAGGATGCCAAAAAAAATCAAATTGGAGATTGATGATAGCACAAATAATTCAAGAACAAGAATGGTACCTTTTCCTACAACAAAGATGGAATATAGTCTTTGTCTTCATTAACAAGATAAACATGTAATTGAGGTGTTGTCTGATTCAAATGATTATTGGTCATCTAAGGGATAAACTTTGTTTTATTGCTAAACTTTTTCATAAAAAAACTTGATAGTTCAATTTGATACTTTAGTTTTCAGACTTTGATATATTTAGATAAAGTTTAGAAAATGCAGTAGTTTTAGAGTTCTGGGATAAATATATAATCTTAAGTTATTTGATATACATTATGGATTAATATACATAGGATTTATTAATATTTGAGTTATTTATTTTATGATTAAAATATATATTATAAGAATTAATCATATGGTTCCCCACCTATTAAGATTAGTACCCCTAGTCTATATTCAATAAACTTGATCAATTAAGACTTTTAAAGTCTTAACTAAACTTGTATTTAATTAATAATTATTATAATTAATTAAATTTTGAGAAGTCAATTAGTTAATATAAACTAATATCTAACTAAAGTTAATTATAACTTATTTACCACTAAGTTTGAAGGTATAAAAATAGATCAAGAACTCATTTGAAGATAAAACAAAAACAATAGGTATTGAGGACTTAGACTTTTTCTGAAATCAATATTTTTTCTTTTTTCTTTGTATACAACTTCTCTAAGATAGTACAACTTTTACATATAGACATAATAGTATTTTATTTGATGGTTGAGTAATTGCTTATGCAATACATGTATATCCAACTTTATCTATCATTTAATATTGATTATCTAAAGATGGCTAAGCTTAACATCTTTTGATGATTTCTATTTGTAGTCTTATGCATAAATTCCAAGTATTCAATCTAAGAGTAATGATGAATATTTTGCTATTTTATGATCCTTCATTGATCTATTTTGATTTTATAGTTGTCATTCAAATTTTTGTAAAGGAAGAATGTTTATTTTTTCAATAAAATTATCTTTTTCTACTAAGATGACTCTATTCTGAGACTAACACACTTTATTATAATATATTTGAATCTAATTTAATCTTTAATTTTATTTAAATCTAATTTTGATTTTATTTTCTAAGTTATCTTCTTACCTTTTAGTTTTAGTTTAGTTTCATTTCTATTTTTAGAGTTTAATTAGTCATTTAGTCTAATTTCTGTTCATTTTTTTTAATAGATAGTAATAAATATTTCTTTAAGTCTCTCTTTAGTTCTATTTAATTTTGAGTTTTCTTAATCTAAATAGATTTCTAGATTTGTTTAAGTCTTTAGATTAATAGTCTTTGTTTAGTTTAGTTTTAGTCTTGATAGATGCTTTTTAATTTATTAGATTTATTTCTACTTTTGTTTAGTTTTAGTTTATTTTTTTGATCTTCTTCTTTTTAGTTTTTATCTTTTCTTGGGTTTTTGTTTAGATTAGATTATTTAGTTAGACTTTAATTACTTTATTTTTTTGGTTTTCTTTTATTAGAGCTTAGTTTCATTATTTATTTTGATTTAGTTGTTTGTTAGTTTTTGTTGTCTCACTCTTTCTTGTTTATGTGATTAGATATCTTATCTTTAAGCTGACTATTTCTATTTTTGATTTTCTTTTGGGATAAAACTTGAAGAATATTACAACAATAAATATGATATTATTTGTATATATATATATATATATATATATATATATATATATATAATATCATATTTATTGTTGTAATATTCTTCAAGTTTTATCCCAAAAGAAAATCAAAAATAGAAATAGTCAGCTTAAAGATAAGATATCTAATCACATAAACAAGAAAGAGTGAGACAACACTGAATCAGATTTCTATTCTTCAAGAGTTTATCTAATTCATTGGTTTTCTCTGTTGGATAGAATAGATTATAAATTTTTATCTTAACTGATTCATGATTTGACAAAATAATTTTTTTATTATTATAATGAGATAAGTTACATTTGATAGCTTACTGATTATTTCTTAGAATATATAAAAAAATTCTTCACATCTTTAAGATTGTAAATGAAACTTTAAAACCCCATGATTAGACTGGTATGATTCCAACTTGAACTTCATGATAGGCAAAAAGATTTATTCATTGATGGTACAATTTCCAACATCAACAAATTTGGCAACTCCATTGGGGATATCATTGAAAAATTTAATTTATTTTTAATTTTACTTTCTTTTTGTTGATGGTAATTAAAGGTCAACAACCTCCTATTATTTAACCTAGAATAAATATAGAAGATGATCAAGTCAATGTTGCTTTCAATTTAATGTATTATGCATGGCATAATCATCCTAAACATCTTCATCAAGTTATTGAAGTCATAAATCAAGAAGAATAAATTACAAAATTTGAAATTGATTGGTATTCAAATCTTACACGTGAGACTCAACCTAATATTTTGAATTCAAATAAAATAATTTAGGAAGATAAAACTAGAGTTTTAACTACTAATCTTAGGCCTATAATTCATTTTATTTCTGATTATTTTTTATTTGATGATTTTATTTTATCTATTGAAACTGATGTTACAAATTTAAACTTAGATCAAGAACATTATGTTCAAGATAATCACTTAGTTTAGTCAGAAACTGATGAAGCTTCCAATATGAGATCAACTAGTGGGAGAACAACTAGTAGTAGAATGAATACTAGGGGATATGATTCATGGGTTGCAAAATAATAGAGATCAGGATGATGTCACTAAAGGTGAATATGAAGTAGAAGCTCAAGAAGAGTGTCAAATAGCTATAGCACCATGAATTTTTGCTAATCCAATTAATATTGGGAACTATCCTAATAAGTTACCTTCTTTTAAAGGATTGAATATACAATTTTTTTTTGGTGCTACTGGAGAATCTTGGGAATATTTTTTAGAAGCTTTTAGATTAGTTTGTGCTACTCTTAGAATAACTAATGAAAAGATTTGCTTAAGATTTTTTGCCCAAACATTGGAAGGAAAAGATTATTATGCATTTGTTAGTCTACCCACTAAGGTTATTAATACTTGAAAAGATGTTGAGGATTGGTTAGAGTTGTCTTTTAGGAAAGCTAAAGAAGATTTTAATCTAGTCAATGATCTTGTGAATTTTTATATTAATGCAGGTGCGATAATTTATCATTTTGTTTCTAGATTCATTAAGTTGTGTCAAAAGATTCCATGCGATCTTAAGCCTTCTACAAAATTATTTAGACTTTATTTTTTCAATGCTTTACCTTTAAAATATAAAATGATTTTAAAAGATAAAGATATTACAAAATACAGTGACACTTTAAATTTCGATATTGAATATGAAAAAAAACTTAAATGAACTAGTTTCAAAGATAGATCTTTTACAAGCTTAAATTCAGATAATTTAAAAATATTAAAGTCCATACAAAGTCTAGGTAATGAGCTGGTCGCTGTTAAAAGATAGATTAATGATAAACCTTCTTCCTCAACTAAGAATAGTAAAGAAGATAAAATGATTATATTGCTTATTATTATAATGTTTGTGAATCAGAGCATAATGTAAACACATGTCTTTTTGTTCTTAAATTCGAAAAAATTCTTTAAAAAAAGGATGAAATAACAGAAGATTTAACATATAATATAAACACTCTGGATGATCTTTCAGAAAATGAAAATGTTTATGTTATAAATACTAGAAATAAGGATTATGATCTCTCAAAACAACAAAATATCAAATGATAGATCTTCTCTTGATGATAAAAAATAAATATAAGAAAATTAGCTCAGAATAGTACTAATAATTTTAATGATAATGTTGCATAAAATAATATTTTTATAATTGGATATAATAACAGTCAATATCAACATTATAAATATAAGAATTTTAAACAAACTGATACTAAAACTTATAATATAATTAATGATTTGTCAACAATTAAGGTTGGATTTTTTTTGCTACAAATAGCTAATCTTCTGGGACAACTTGACAAGATTAATGAAATAGTCAAAAATTCTAGAGCTGATGTAAGTTTGAAAGAAGAAACCAATTTTAAACATATTTATGCTCAATATTTTGATCCTCCTGCTGATTACATTCCTCCTTTCTATGTCACAATTAAAATTGCTAATAAGATAATTCATAAATTGCATTTTAGACACAAGTGCCTTAAAGAATATTATACCTAAATCCATTGCAGACCAACTAGGTATATCTTATGAAGTATTTAGTAATAGACTTACTAGTTTTAATTCTAGATAAACTAAGAGTTGTGATAAGTTTTATGACATAGTCATTAAAATTACATAAGATGAACATATTAGATGTATGACTAATGTTCAAGTGTTGGATATTTTTAGTAATTATGCAATATTGTTAAGAAGGGATTTGTCTAAAATAATTGGGGCTTTCATTGGGAAGGATATAACTTGGGTTCCTATTAATAATGAGATTGCCTTCATAAAAAGGAAAGATTTTTATGGTACCTTTATTGAGTCACCTTCTTCATCTAATATTTCTTACATTGAAATTAGAATTAGAGCTTATGAATTACTGAATTTAGATGAACCAAAAAATTAGCATGAAGAAATATTTGAAAAAAATATTCTATGATCACTTTACTTTGATGGAGCTTATTCTCAACAAGGTAATGGTGCTAGAATTTGTCTAATTTCTCCTGTAAGTAAAATTTTTCATTAAGCCTTCAATTTATCTTTCAAAAATAATAATAATACAACATAATTTGAAGCATTATGTTTGAGATTAGAAAGGGCCATAGAGCTAAATATTAAATATTTGAAAGCTTTTGGAGATTCAGAGTTAGTTGTCAGACAAGTTCATAAGATTTATAAGACTAATCAAACTCGTTTGCACTATTATACACAAAAAGTTTGGTCATTACTTGATCATTTTAAAGATTTCAATATCACACATATTTTTAAATAGTTTAATATAAGAACTGATAAGCTTGCTATTTATCTTTCTAACCCAACTCTAAGTGAGATTGAACCTACTATAGACTTTCCTTTTATTGAAGTATTTCATCTTAATATTCTCAATTTAAATGATAGTTGGCCTATGTTTAGTTGTGATGAACATATATATTTATTAATTAAAGATAATTTTTTGATCATGATGACTATGTACTAAATTGTGGTAATTATTTGTAATTAAGTACTAATAGATTGCTTGCTAGTTTGGTAAGCCTAGAATCTATGTTCACATCTAATGAAAAACTGAAAATCTCTAGAATAAAAGAGCTATGAAGAAGAATCATAGGTGAAACCACTCCCATAAATTTAAGAACTAAAGAGGATTGTAAGTATGTTTATTTAAGAATTCAAGTGACTAAAAATAAGAAGGTTAAATTCATTAAATTATTTAATGAGTTAATTGATGTTTTTGTCTAGTCATAAAAAGACCTTAAGGTTTATGATACTAATATTATTAAACATATAATTACTATTAAACCTGGTATCAAATCTATTAGATATAAAATACAAATAATTAATGCTTTGTTAGGGGACACCATTAACAAAGAGCTGGATAAAATGATTGATGTTGGCATCATTTTCTGTGACATATTCAAAATGGGTAGCTAATTTAGTTCTTGTTATAAATAAAAATGACGACATTAGATTGTGTGTTGATTTTAAAGATCTAAATAAAGCTAGTGTAAAAGATAATTTTTCTCTATCAAGCATAGATCATATTTTATAGTAGGTTACAAGATATGAAATGATGTTTTTATTAGATAGATTTTAAAGTTATAATCAAATTTTTGTGAATCTTTAAGATAGACATAAAACTAATTTCACTACACGTAGAGGTATTTTTGCTTATAACAGAATGCCATTTAGTTTAATGATTGCAATGACTACTTTGTAAAGAGCCATGCATGTTAATTTTAATGATTTAATAGGCATAGTTATTCAAGTTTATTTAGATGATCTCATCATTCATTCTAAAAAAAGAAAAAAACATTTAGACCATCTTCATGAAGTTTTCACAAGATGTAGAAAATTTGGCATTTTTTGAATCCAAAGAAATTAATTTTTAGTGTGACTAAAGGTAAGTTATTAGAACATATAATTTTAAAAGATGATATTTTAATTAACCCTGAATGTGTTAAAGATATTAAGGAACTACCTCCTCTCAATGATCAATAAAGTTTGAGGTCTTTTTTTGGTAAGATAAATTTTGTTATAAAATTCATTTCTGATTTTGCTAATAAATATAATCCATTAAAATTGCTGCTTAAGAAAGATAAAACATATATTTGGGATGAAGTTGCTAAATTAACTTTTAATTCTGTTAAAAATTTCATTGTAAGTGCTCCTATTATTACTAAACTCGATTTAAAGAAAATATTTATTCTCTATGTTAATGCTACATAAAAGGCTATAGGAGTTGTAATAACCTAAGAATTTAAAAGATACAAAAACTAGGTACTCTTTTATTGAGAAATTTATTTTCTCATTAATTTCTTATTTAATTAAATGTCATTATTTATTGATGGAAACAATTTTTTTGTGTAATCTAATGTACCTATTTTGTCTTATTTTTTGAAACAATCAACCATTCAAGGAAGGCTTGCTAAGTGGATTTTACGCATTCAAAAATTTGATATTGAATTTAAATTTTTTAAAACTATTAAAGGTAATGAATTAAAAAAACACTTAGCTAACAATTAGTTATTAATGTTTTAGTTTTATTAGTTGATGAAAATCACATTTAAAGACCATGAAGGTTGCTAATTTTTTCAAGAATTTTAAGTTTGGTCTTGAGATGAATGAATGAAAATGTTTATTAGCTGAAGATGATTGGTACCATGAATTAGTTTATTATTTTCAAAATTAGTCTTGTTCTAATAGTTTAGATAAAAAATAATGACGTTCATTAAGACTAGAAGTATTAAATTTTTATTTGTAAGATTTTTATTTTATTTTATCATAATAGAGATGGAGTTTTGTTGAGATGTCTTACGCATAATCAAACTCATTTTTTTTAGGGGATGCATTAAAATAAATTGTAATGGACATTATGCTACAAAAACTACTTATAAGATTTTGAGAGCAGGTTACTATTGGCCTACTTTATTTTTATGATGCTTATAAGTTGGTTTTTTCTTGCATGCTTTGTCAACTATTTGTTGGAAGAGATAAACTCCCTGTAATACCTTTAAATTTTATTATTTTCAAATTTTTTTTTACAAAGTGGGCCATTGAGTTATTTTAAATATTCAGCCACCTTCATCTATAGGTGATAGATATATTTTGATAGCTATGAATTATTTTACTAAATGGCTTGAAACTAAAACACTTCAAAGTTAAGTAACAAGTGAAGTAATTTGTTTTCTAGAAAACCATATTTTATCTAGATTTAGGGTTCTATATGAGATTATTTAGAATAATGGATCTCAATTCATTTCAAATAAAATTTTAGAATTCTTAGGAAAATACTCTATTATTTCTAATCATTCATCTAAATATTATCCATGAGGAAATAGACAAGCTGAGTCCACAAATAAAAAATTAATTTTTATTATGAAGAAGCTAGTTTATGATAACATAAGGAATTGACATCTCAATTTTTTTGGAGATTTATGCGCTGATAGAACTATTGTTAAAGTAACAACTGATTATTCACCTTTCATGTTAGCATATGGATTTAAAGCTACTTTATCCATAGAACTTTAGATTTTTTCAGCTAGAACTACTTTACAATATGTAGTTGAAGACACTAATTTAATTAAACAAAGATTTCATGATTTAGTAGCTCTTGATGAATCCAAAATAATAGCATTAAAAAAATTAGAAAGAGCTAAACAAAAATAAAAAAAAATTGATAAAAAAGTTTCTAACAAAAAGTTTAATGTTGGTGATTTAGTCTTATATTGGGATAAAGCCCACGAAGATCCCGAGAAACATCATAAATTTGATTCATTATAGCTTGGACCTTATAAAATTATCACAGTTCTTAGAAACAATGCTTTTCATTTACAATATCTTGAAAGAAATTGGCTATGTTACTTAGTTAATGACCATCATTTGAAATCATTCCATGATTAATTATCTTTTAGTTTATTCTTTTTACTTTGTTTTTTACTTTCTTTTGGTTTTTTTTATTTTTTGCTCTTTTTGTTTACTATTTTTTTCCCTTTCAATTGGCTGTTCTGCTTTGATTTTTTGTTTTTGTTTTTGTTGCACTTTACTTTTAAAATGATCAATGAAAAATTGTGGATGGTAAATGTCACACCATGAAGAAAGAATACAAGGAAGATGTGAAGTTGTTGTAAGTATCTTTCATTTTCAAAAGTTACTCTTATAAATTTAGTTTTTGTAATAAATGAATAATATGACTGAGTTGTATTTGGTTGTTAGAGTATTGCTTCATTTTTGGATTTTGTGCTTAAGGAATTTGTATTAAATTCTGCATCCAACCTAAATTTTTCTATTATTTAATTCTCTTTCTTCATGTCATGCTAGTCAAATAATTCACCCCTTGCTGAAACTCATTATTTTAAGGGGTTCACACTTAGATATTTGAGAAATGATTTTCTTGGATCACACTTTTACGAGAATTTTATTTTATATAGTAAGAATTTTTTTGCTACTTAATTTTATTACATAAAGTTGACTAGCAAGGTCACTAGTGTTATTTCTATTTTCTACAGCCCTTAAATTTTTCAAAATCAATACTTGCTGTATAGAAATGACCCTGCCATAAAATCTAAAACTGCGTTAGGGAGTATTTTTAGATGTGTTTTTTATTATGAAATGATAATTATTAGTTGATGAATTCATATTTATGTTCTAAGTGGTTTCAAAAAGCATGGTAGACTGATGAATAAAATATGCATATAAAGTTATGAATGTACTCAGTTGTTTTGATGTTCAATTTAGTTTAGTTTTGAGGTAGTTTCAGTGGAAATGCACTTTCAATCTAGATAGATTTATAATAATTCTTGACTTTTCATAGATGATATGATTTGATTAATGGATCAAAAAAGATTATGGTGATATAGATGATTATTTCATTTGGAAAACACTTCATTTAGAAAAAGTGATGCATTTGTTAAAAAAAAAAAAAAACTATTTTTAGGATACAAAAAATTCATGGCTCATCTTTATTTGGTATTACGATATAATGGACATTTAAAGTATTAATATGCTTAAGTTGATTTAGTGATGTTGCCATTATTTTTGTATAGCTTGCAGTCTTATTCTTTTGATTTTGTGATTTTATTTCCAAAGTACATGGTTTAAGATAATGGTTACCTTAACAACATTCTAAGTTTTGATTGTTTCAAGATTTGAATAAGTATTCAAATTAGATGAACATAACCCTCAAGGCATGCATACCATTCTTAATATCTCATTGGCCATAAAGGTTCATGTATCAAAGAGGTGAATTGATTGATTCAAAATTTGTTCATGGAATAATTTTCAATAGTATAAAGTGTTCATGAGACTATGATAATCTATATATTCTCATGGCTTAGTTTTACTTATCTTAAATCTTAGAAATAAATTCAAAGACTTATAAAATGGTTAGACCCTTCATATTATGGTGTAAGACTTAGATAATTATGAATATACAAGGTCCATCATGAAGTTTGTATAGTTCACTAAGTCTTAAGGCCCGTGGATTGATGACGAAGCAATCCCAAAGCATTTGTTTGTATGTGAGCTAGAGATTAGTTAGCAAATATGGACATTGAGGTAATGTGAGTTGGAAGTTACATTAAATGTGAAGGTATGGCCTCACAATTTTGAGATCGGCACAAAGATTTAGCAGTAGTGGAATTTAATGTAAAATGATCTTTCCCTTAAATAATAGAAATTAACAAATATTTAGTGTGAAGCATTAGTTATCTCTAAAATTGGCTATTCTAATAAATAACTTAGCAAAGTTGATAAAAGTAAATTGATGAATGTAAGCCGATAAAATTTGGCCATGTCATTGAATTCGTTATGATGGTAAGTTGGCAAATATAAGAGTTGATTTTTTTGGTTATTTTTTCATTTTCGCAAGATCTGATGCAGAAGCGAAGCCTTGCTCAGATAGTATTTGAGGTTTTTTAAAAATATTTGTCAAGAATATTTGGATAGAAAGCTTGGATGTATCACCAAGTATGTTGTGCAGTGTTGATCATTTTGTTTTATGGTAATTTTTTGGAAAGTTTACAATTTTTAGTGAAGAAATAGTTTTGTTTTGAATATGCATGAGTATGATTGGATGTTCTCACTATTTATTGAATGGTTTTTTATGATGAGATATGAATGATGATGTGAAAAGTGTATGAGTTCATCTATGTGTAATCTATTTGAGAAGTTATAATGGTTTTTGGAAGGGTTTTAAGAATATTGTTTGCTGTGCGTAAATTGATATTCATGAAGAAAAGAAGTAAATTTGCATGTTGAATAATGATTTTTTTCATAAACTCTTCCAAAAATAAATATAAATAATGACTTTCTGTTTATGAGTCAATCTAGTTTGGCAAAAAAATTAAAGAAGCTTGATTGTTAAAACATAAAAGTATGGGTTTTGTTATTTCTGAGTTGTATTCTTTTGAAGAATTATTTCAAGGATGATGAATAAAATTAGGGATAAATATTTTAGAATATTTGATTCATAATTTTTTAGACTGTCACTCTTCTAAGCAGTTTTGAAGTTCTGTCATTGGTAGATCTGATGGAATCATAGAAATATTAAGTTTGTTTTATTTTTGTGTGTGAATACTTGGAATTTTGAAGAGGAATGATGCATGCTTGGGTTTCTATTGAGGAAGTTTATTTTTTTGGAGTTTCATAAGTTAACCCATAAGAGAATCTTTAAAAAAAACCAATCAGATATTTTGTCAGAAATATGTTATATATGTAGTTGGAAATGTTTCAGTCGTGCATAAGTATAGAATAATTTTGCAAAGAATGAAACTTGAGGTGTTCTTCATTATAGTTGAAGGTTTTGTGATATTGATGAAAGGTTCTGCATGTCATTATTTCGATGGATTCTATGAGTTTTATTCTTACGAGTTGATATTCTAGTTTTAGCTTGATTGTTTTGATGGTTGATGGATAAAAAGTGTTTTATTGGTATCCTCTTTATGTTTGTCAAAATTTAAAATTAGGGACATTTCCTCTCAAAATTTGAGCCTTTACTCATTTGTTGAAAATTTTGAAAAAGTGAGTATTTTGAAAGCATCTGCGACTAAATTTTTTGAAATGTGAAGATTTGTATTGTGTTTTTAAAATTTCTTGGTATAGTCAATATATTTGAGGAATTATGATGCATGTGTATGTCATAGTTTTGATTTGCAAGAATGTATTGAAGTTATCTCAAAACTATAAGGTTTTAATTCCAAAATAAGTGATTTTGGGTAAATAGTTTGGATTATATAAAATATTTTTTTCATAAAAAAAATATGAATGGATTTGTCAGTCATTTTACAAACTATATGCTAAAATTTATCATAGATATATAAGATATTTTTGAGTTTGTAAGCTTATCTACCAAGTTTACAGTTGCAAGGGTGATTTAAGGATTTAGCTAAGATGAGATTTTTGTTGAAATTAAATCTCAATATTGAAGTCTTAGGGTTTATTTAAAAAAAGGACATAAAAATTAGAGTTACTTGATACTTCTCATTTGGAATTTATATGAAGACATTATATTGGGATAAACAAATTGATTTTAGATATTATTTGATATTGTTACTTAGAAAATATTTGCTGGGATTTTGTATCTTCATTTAAAATGGTTCAATGCTAGAAAATTTTGAAAGGTGATCAGGTCAGTTAGATTGTATTAGTATAAAACATAGTCATTATCAAAATAATAATGAGTTATTTTTGACAAATTCTTTGTTGCATTTATAATTATTATAAAATGAAAATTTGAAATTGTGATAATAGCTAAGGATTCGATTTAGATTTTGATACAGATATATGGTTTTCAATTTAGAATACAGTTTAGTTTTAGTTTGTTGATATATATTTTTAGTTTTGTTTTATTTGGACATTTATTTTTTCTCAAATCTTAAATTTGATTGTTATATTTTAGATTGATTATAATATTAGGGTGGGATTAACCTGGTTCAATAATAAGTAATGATAATAGGGGATGGGGATAGAGTTCCAATAATGATATTAACCAGTTTAATCTCAATAGAGGTTTTTATAGGGGTGGTTTCTGTGCAAGAAAATTTGGTCGTAGATTCCATAGGGGAATAATAATGTCTATACATATTGATGCTTTTGATCTTGAATTTTAAGACATTCTAAATAATTTTTTTGTTAATCTAGTAAATAGAGGATATAGAGGTACAAAGGTTTTTTAGCCATAAGTTTTGAGCCCAAACACCTTCTCAAAGTAGTTCATCTCACTATTTGGATCATAACCCTCAACACTTACCACTTCAGCCTCTTAATGTTATAATAATCAAACTAGTTGCTAATGCTCTACCTACAAATCAAACCATATAACTTGAAATAGGGACTACCCATGCTAAAAACTATAAGAATTTAGATATCCATTTAGATGTACCTTCACTTCCCATGTAGAGCCTACTAGAAAATGTAAAAGGTTGAGTCTTGCTGCTACCCATAGTGAGCCTATTTTGAGATCTGAAAGATTGAATTTGGGAATACAAGGCTATGCTAGTAGAAGAAAAATAATAGATATTCCACTTTCCACTGTTGAAAAGATAACTGTAGAAAAGAGAGATGAAATTTAGTCAGAACCCGATACACCCATAGAGTTTAGGATGTTGAAAATAATTAAATTGGAGATTGATGATAACACAATTGATTTAGGAACAAGATTGGTACCATTTCCTGCAACAAAGATGGAATATAATGTTTATCTTCATGAACAAGACCAACATGTAATTGAAGTGTTGTCTGATTTAGATGATTATTGGTCATCCAAAGGATAAAATTTATTTTATTGTTAAACTTTTTCATGATAGAACTTGATATTTTAGTTTAATACTTTAGTTTTCAGACTTTGATATATTTTGATAAATTTTGAAAAATACAACTATTGTGAAGTTTTGGTATAAATATATATGCTTAAGTTATTTGATGTGCATTATGCATTAATATAAATAGGATTTAATAATATTTGAATTATTTATTTTATGATTAAAATATGTATTCTATTATATTATTAATCATAAGGGTCCCCACCCATTAACATTAGTACCCTCGGTCTATATTCGATAAACTTGATCAATTAAGACTTATAAAGTCTCAATTAAACTTGTCTTTAACTAATAATTGTTATAATTAATTGAATTTTAGAAGTTAATTAGTTAACATAAATTAATAACTAACTAAAGTTAGTTATAACTTATTTGCAACTAAATTTGAAGGTATAAGAAGAGATCAAGGACTCATTTAAAGATAGAAGAAGAAAAACATGTATTGAGAATTTAGATATTTTTTGAAGTCAATCATTCATCTTTCTTCTTTCTATGCAATTTCTTTAAGATAGTACAACTTTTGTAGATAGACTCAATGGTACTTTATCTGATAGTTGAGTAATTGCTTATATAATACAGGTATATCTAACTTTATCTATCATTTAATACTGATTATCTAAAGATTTCTAATCTTAACATCTTTTGATGATTGTTATTTGTAATCTTATGCATAGATTCTAAGTATTCAACCTGAATAATGATGAACATGTTATTTCGTGAGACTTCATTGATCTATTTTGATTGTAAAGTTGTCATTCAAGTTTTTCTAAAGGAAGAATGTTTATTTTCTCAATAAAATTATCTTTTTCTACTAAGTCAACTCTCCTTTGAGACTCACATGCTTTATTTTAATATATTTGACTCTAATTTTAATATAATTTAATCTTTAGTTTTCTTTAAATCTGATTTTGATTTCTATTTCTATGTTATCTTCTTACCTTTTAGTTTTTAGTTTAGTTTCATTTTAGTTTTTAGAGTTTAATTAGTCACTTTAATTTCCATTCATTTCTTTAGTAGATAGTAATAAATATTTCTTTAAGTCTCTCTTTAGTTCTATTTATTTTTGAGTTCTCTTAATCTAAATAGATTTCTAGATCTGTTTAAGTCTTTAGATTAATAGTCTTTGTTTAGTTTAGTTTTAGTTTTAATAGTTGCTTTTTAGTTTATTAGATTTATTTTTTGTTTAGCTTAGTTTTAGTTTATTTGTTTGATCTTCCTCTTTTTAGTTTTAATCTTTTCTCAAGTTTTTGTTTAGATTAGATTGTTTAGTTAGACTTTAATTACTTTATTTTGTTTCTTTTCTTTTCTTAGAGCTTAATTTCATTGTTTATTTTGCTTTAGTTATTTTTTAGTTGTTGTTGTCTCACTCTCTCTTGTTTACGTGATTAGATATCTTATCTTTTCTCTTATTTTAATTTATCTATTTCTATTTCTAGTTTTCTTTTGGGATAAAACTTGAAGAACATTACAACGACAAATAAGATATATATATATATATATATATATATATATATATATATATATATATATATATATATATATATATATATATCAGATTTTTATTCTTCAATAGACTATCTAATTCATAGGTTTTCTTTGTCAGATAGAATAGTTTATGTATTTTTATCTTAATTGATTCATGATTTGACAAAATAGATTTTTGATTATTATAATGGAATAAGTTGCATTTGATAGCTTATTGATTATTTATTAGAATATTTAAAAAAACTCCTCGTGTCTTTAGGATTGTAAACAAACCTTTATAACCCCATGATTAGACTAGTATGATTCCAACTTGACTTTTATGATAGGTGAAAGGGTTGATTTATTGATGGTACAATTTACAACATCAATAAAGACATGGTTAAAGGTTAATTAAACCTTAGAGAAGCTAGTGAAGTGAATAAATTTGCATAGATCTTGTTTTCTATGACTTTGTCAAGGTCCTTCCTTGCACACACATTCTTGGCAACCTCCAAAGCTCATTTTCACTACATAGAGAACTTGGAGATCCTTCTGCATGGGAGATCTTGATTTTTATGGTTGATGAAGGGGTTAGTGTACTTAATTTTTATGGCAAGTGGTTTCCATTTTAAGGTCCATATGCTATGAGCAATCCTTAAGAAGATTTAGAGCCCTTAAACCCTCCTAAAACCCTAGTGTGAACTAGTTTATAGAGGTAGGATTGGATCAAATTCCATAGTTTAATGTTGAAACTTACTAGAGGTTATAGTATACTCTTATGTGATCCTCCACATGTGTTTTTATTGTACCTTCACTTGTATGGAATAATACAAAAATAATATTTTTTCATGTTTTTGAGCTAAAACAAAGGTTTTGAAGAGTGTGGAATGATGAAAATCAATGGAAAAGGTATATAAAAACTTTTTTTTATCTATTCAGACTCAAAAATATATAATAACTCATATATAAGTGCCCAAACCATTCATATCTTTTGGGCCAGTCTGAAAATGCTTCAAAAAGGCAAGCTTGCCAATGGCCATTTGAAGGTTATTATACCTCCACAGAGTTTTAGACCACCAAAATTGACATGAAGCATGGTTATAGCATGGGAAAAGTGAATAATGTTTTTTGTGATTTTTACATGTGTGGGGGGTGTCAGGAGAAATATTTTCACTTTCTAGGCCTAGGAGGGCTAATTAGGCCTAATTTAACTGAAAGAATGTGCTAGAAAAGACACTTTCACTTAGAGTTAGCTCACCAAATTTTTTATGGAATTTTAAGAGATAGATGGTATCTAAAAATTTATTTATATTCTAATTATCATCTCTATATTCTCCCAGACAAGGAGATTTTCTTAAAAAAAGGTTATAAGGAATTGAGAGCAAATACATGGTTTTGGTGTACAACCAGGTCTTTTTGAGTATTTGATGGATCATATTGTCTTGTTTTAGGTCTAGTATGTTCTTTAGAAGTCATACATGGAGGAAATATCAAAAATTGAAGCAAACTTGATGAAAGACCAACTTTTGCCTTCTATGCCTTAATGAAAAATGAGAAACTTAAGGGGATAAAAGACTAAATGAGTGCATATGACTCTTAATAAAGCCTTAATAAGCTGATTAATGAGATTATATGCCACATTTGGACTTATAATAAGTCATTAAAGAGTATTAAATGAGGAAGAATAGGTGTTAAATAGTCTCCAAACTCCAATAGGACTCCTTTCCTTCCTATGCCCTCCTTGAAGACAAAGTCAAATCAGGTTGAAGAAGTCTCATAAAAACTTAAGACAAGTAGTGATACATAATAAATTAACATCAATAAGTGTTAAAATAAATAATTTAATGGACTTGAAGGCCTAATTTCATATATAAAGACTGATTTACCAAGGAAACATGTAAGTTAAGATCTATGGGGCTAAAACATGAATCTAGGCACTCTCCAAGTGGTCAAGGCTTGACAAATCATAATGAAAATGTTTTAAAGTCCCCAAATTTTTTTAAACTCTCTCATATATTACACCCTATGCATGATTAATTTTTGAAAGGGTTGAAGAGGTGCTACATAGCACAAAAGGATGATGAAGACCAAGTTTGAAGTCCCCTATTTTGGGGCTACTTTGTCTCCAAGCATTTATTTTTGATATTTTAACTTATTTTATAGAATATAAATGATATTTATTTGATTTTAGTTTATCCTAAAGGCTTCCAAAATTTGTATTCACTTTTTGAGAGAAATAAGATGCTTTTGTTCCTTCATTTTCATGTTTTTGAGTGAAGTATATATGTTTGTCATTGATATAATCTAGTGAAAAATTTGTTTTCCTATGTTATTATATGGTTATTTGAACTTCATTAGAGATATTTGATATTATAAAAGTCATATTAAATGTCTAGATCAACTTAAGTTCAAGCATTGGATGTGAGTTCAATTTCTCTACACTCCTTCCTTGCATAAACTGAGTTTGTCAAGTCCTTCTTTTTAAACACTTTTTTAGAAGTCATCCCTGAGTGTAGAAATGTGTGAAAGTTTATCCATTTCATAATACTATCATTGAAATCATATGTGGTCATAAAACATTGGTGCATCACCTCCATTTCTAGTTCTCTTTTAATTCTATTACAAATAGTGACTTTTTCACCTTTTTCATTGATAGAATCAGTATATAGTAGGTTAAGAATGAGTTTTAGTGAAATCACCATGAAAACCAACCATATATAGATATTTTATTCCATCAAAAATCACCCAAACTTAGGAGATATTTCATTTTACAATAAGAGTGAGAAATAACATACTTTCTCTCAAGGGCACACTCCTGATTGATAATAGTTTTTGGCATGCTAGATAAGACACATTCTCCTTGGATAGCTAAAGTTTGGATCTGAGGAGAAGTAATTGTAATAGAAGAGAATAATCATTATCATCATAACCTAAAAATTTCTTCAAGAAGTAGAGTTCCTATTAGCATTTAGGCAACACTTTCATGCCAAAGGTTATCACAAGATGATCCAATAAAGGTATTCCTCTTGAGTTCATTGAGTTATCTTCTACTTCTTACAAAATAGTAAGGTTTAATAGGATAAACCACTATCATAAAAATCAATATCTATCTCTTGGTCATCTTATTGTACTAAATAGTGAAATTTTTACTATCTAAATGGCCATCAAAAACCAAGTGTTTATCCCATTCAATAGAGGTAGTCCACTGAATTTAGCCTAGTTTGATGATATACCTATATCAAATCTTACGAGTATCATTTTATTATTAGGAAAAGATATAATGAATTATATTGAGAACACAAAGGATGTTACTAACCTCAGTTCAATCCATAATATCATTTAAGAGAACATGGCCATTAGATTACTTACTACATTCTTTAAAGGAAAAACATTGTAGTGGTATAGAAACCTCCCATTAAACTCTATTGATTCTTGTAATGACTTAAGTGTAGCATTAGTTAGATAATTTGAGGACAAATCTGATCACCTATCCTTAGTTGAAAAGTTAACTACCATAAAGAGGGCTCCTCATGAGTTCATGATTGACTTGAACCTCAGATTCTAAAAAACATAAACTAGGATACCTTTGTTGATTAGGCCATCCCCAAAATATGCCTAATACTATCTAAGAGCCCTCAATTATGAAATTAGTGTTATGATATAGTAAATGGGTGGTAATACTTCACCTAATTCATTTAAAGTTGTAATAAGATTTGAGAATAGTTTGATACAAGATAAAAAATTGGCACCTAGGCATCTTATGCCCTTTTACCCTAAAACATAACCCATATCATCCCCTCATGCTTCTAAATTGGCTCTTATTCTAGCCCCCCAAGCATAATAATTAACCCCTCATATCCAATCAAATAATATTGGAGATATCAAAGGTTTGTTTAATTTGTTTGTAAATGCTATAGTAAAATTAAAGAGATAATAATATCAGGCAAATAAACCTTACTAACAACCAAGTCAGCCCACCTATCAACCTTTCAGAGATCAAAGGTTTCCTTATAAAGGTTTTAGGAAAAATAGACCATTATACCAAGCTTAAAGAGACATAACTCAAATAAATACATCTTTAGCTATTGATCCTAATGCACCTTACACTTCAAAGGCTATTATTCCTACACCACCTCAAAACAACTTGATATAAGACTCAAGTTGGAATCCCTCTAATCTCAGTGATGTTTAGAACCAAGCATTGGTATCACAAATTATGAATATTACCAATAAATAGGTTTGGTACCATAGGGAGAGGTTCAAAAAGATCAAGGATAGCCTAATTTAATTAATGTAATTTGGTAAATGGATGATCATGTGGCTCTCAATCAGGTTAGTGAGACTAGCACTCCAAATGGCGAAGTTGAAGCTATTAATAGAGCTAAAAGAAGAGATATTGATGAATATAAATAGGTGATTCATGATTAAATTACTCATAGTATTATTTTGAATAGTATGAAAGATTATCTTGTTTCCCCAACAACTCAAAAAAATTAGAATATAGAAGCTATAAAAGTTCACAAAGTACCTTTAGTTCCTGAACATCTAGTGGTTCAAAAGGTATAGCCAAAGGTTAGTGGGACTCAATTTATTATATTGGATCAAATGAATAATTATAAAAATCATAATCATGTGGTATTCCATATATATTCTAGGACAAAAATACATATTCATTCAAGAGCTTTTAGCTCTCAAATTATCTCCAAAATTGATTGAGAAAGAGGGTGTTGTCTTGACTAATTCAAACCAAATAATAAATAAAAAAGTAAAATAGGTACATAAGATGGTAAAGGTGGAAAAAAATGAGGTAAAATAAAATAAAATTCCTCTTATCTATTTCTCATTGATAGTTTGTGACATTTTAGCTCATAACTGCATGGTGGATAATGGAGGCAGTAACACTGTTATACCCAAGTAAATTGAAGATAAACTTGGTTTAGTTTATGAACCGAATGAAAAAAGAGTATTAAAACTATATGGTTCACCAAAAAATACATTAAAAATCATTAATAACTTAAATTTGACACTACATACTTGTCTAAATGTTACCATTCAGTAGGATGTAGTTGTGGTGGACTTGCTTCCTTACTTTGGCATGTGTTTATCAAGAGACTTCACCTAGAAAATTGGGGGATAATTATCACCTAATTGGAAATAATTAATGTTAAAAAATAGGTATGTTACAAGGGTAAAAACACATTTTTAACTCATTTCACATTTCTATTTAGATCCATATAAGCCAAGTGTTTTAAACACTAACTATGTTATCTCGGATGAAGTGCTAGAAACTAGTGGAGTGGAAACTAAATCACCTTTAGATGGAGTTAAAAATTTGTTATTTTATTAATGGGAATAAAATTTACATTATCATGATACTTAAAATATGATTTATGAGGAGGTACTTAGTGTTTATTACCTCCATGAGAATGATGCACTAATTCCAGCCATGGTGAAGGATGATGAATCTAGTTAAGGTCTATGGTAGTTATACTGTGATGGATCAAGGAGAAAACATGGTAATATGGATTTAATTATGTTTATTTATGCATAAAATCAAAGGAATTTTTTCTTAATTAAGTTTTATTTTAGTTGTTCAAATGATGTTGCTAAGTATGAGGCACTAGTTCATGATTTGCAGTGGGCTAGGAAGATGAGAATCAACACCTTGAAAGTTTTTGGTGATAGTAAAATTATAGTTCACCAATTAAGAGGTATTAACGTATTCAAAAAAATATTTATTAGATCTTATAATCATAGAGTGTGGGAATTAATTAAGGATTTTTAGGATTTTAACATTCAGGCAATACCAAGAGATGATAATAAACATGCAAATAGGTTGGCTACTATAGGGACTCGATTTAGCATTCTAGCTGATATTAAAAATGATAAAATTAAATCACACATTAAGGTGGTTGTGAGTCTTTCTATTTATAATAACAATGAGAATTGGTAGGTATTTGAGAATGGAAATCAGATTGTCAGGTTCTTGCAAGAAGAGGCTGAGTTTTCCTCTATAAATCAATCAAAATTATTGCAGCAGTATGGTGATCAGATTATGAAATTAAAAATTAATAAGCTACCTAAATGATTGGTCACACTTGAGAACATGTTCAGTGATGATGATGAGATGAGGAAAGATAATTCATCTTTTTTAACCAAAGAAGAACACTATGCCAATGTGAATATTGCATCTAGAGGTGAAGTATGCACTCCTTCAAAAAAATAAGATTTCATTAAATTATGTATAAATTTTGATTATGTGTTTTCATGAAAATATAGTGATGTAAAAGGATTTGACCCAAGTCTAGCTCAACACACCATTGAACTAAAGGCTGAAACCAAACCGGTAAGATAAAGGCAAAGACCTATAAATCCAAAACTTGAGCCTTTGATGAAAGCTGAGATTCATAAAATAATAGAGTCAACCATTATATTCCCAATAAATCACTCAAATTGGGTAGCAAACATTGTTCTAGTATAAAATAAAAATAGTGAGATTAGACTATGTGTTGACTTCTAGGATTTAAATAAGTCTTCCCTTAAAGATCACTATCCATTGCCATCCATGAAACAAATTTTGAAATTGGTTGTAGGTTCAAAGGGGTTATCTTTGTTGGATAGATATAATGGTTATAATCAGATCTTGGTTAAGGAATAATACCAATTCAAAATAGCCTTCACTATAAAGTGGGGGACCTTTGTATATAGAAAGATGCCTTTCAATTTATTCAATGCTTGGAGCAACCTTTCAGAGGGCCATTGATATGGCATTACATGATATTATTAATAGGTTTGTACTTGTATATTTAGATGACATAAATATATTTTCAAAGAGTGCAAGTGAACACATGGTCCACCTCAAACAAATGTTTGAAAGGTGTATGTAATTTGGGGTGTCTATCAATCTTAAAAAGTGTGTCTTCTTAGTTCATGAAGGTAAAATTTTTGGACATGTGATTTAAAAGTATGACTTAAGTATAGATATTGAAAGAATAGATTCAATTTTTTCTCTTTCCTTTCCTAATAAAAAAAAGGCCTTGAAAATATTCTTAGGAAAAATCAATTTTATAAGAAGATATATTTTAGATTTTTCCACTTTAGCTAAGCCACTTACAACCATGCTAAACAAGAATTAAAGATTCAACTGGTCCAAGGAAGGAATGCATAGTTTTGAAGAGATAAATAAAGCCATAACTAGTGATTTGACACTCATATATCTAGATTTTATAAAAAGGATTTATCTTGTACACCTATGCTAACATGGACACCATTCGGGTATTCTTATGCAATAAAATCATGAGGTCTTAGAATAGCCAATACCCTTATTCAATCAAGGCTTAGAGGAGTATAAAACATATTATTATTTTTTTGAAAATCATGTCCTTTCAATAATCAGATGTCTCAAAAAGTTTAGATACTTATTATCTAATAATAAGATACACCTAATGGTTGCCCATCCAAGTATCAAGGAGTTCCTCTTGCACAAGGATATAAATACGAATATATCTAGTTGGATAACAAGAGTAATGGAGTATGATGTGTAAATAAAATTCATAAATCTGATTAGAGGTAAATGACTTTTTGAGCATCTATCCTAATACTTGAAATAGGCTAATGAAATGGTTTTAGTGTCAAATGATGAAGAAGTTATAGCTGATCATAGCTCACCTTCTAGTTGGTTTCATGACTTGGTAAGATATATTCAAGATGGTTATTATCCTTATAATTTAATTTCTTTAAAATGAATATATTTTAGATTATAATCCATTCTATTTATTCTTGTTGATGGTGTTATTTTCAAGAAAGACATTAATGGTATGTTGCTAAGATGTATAGAGCTAAGCCAAACACAAAGGTTGATTGAAGAGTTACATGATGGACATGGTAGAGGACATTTCTCAGTAAGGACTATATCCCTTAAGATCATAAGAGGTGTGTAATATTGACCAAGTATATTTGGTGATTGTCATGCATGGGTTAGGAAATGCAAACAATGTGTTATGTTTGTAAGAAAAGTGAAACTTGTAACCTTATCTCTCCAACCAATTGCAGTGGACCAGCCTTTTTTCCAATGGGAATTGTAATTTATTGGCCTCATTAATCCTACTTCAGGCTCAAGTTATAAATGGATCTTTACTACTATGGATTACTTCATAAGATGGATAGAGGTAGTATCATTGAAAGAAGAAAATGAATCTGATGCACTAGATTTTTATGAAAGTTTGTTTACTAGATTTGGGGTTCCTTCAACCATAATTTTTGATAATTCTATGGATTTTATGGGAACTAGAATAAGTGAATGGATATTCAACATGGTGTTTACCTCAACACTTCATCAAACTACTATCCACAAGGCAATGGCCTTGCTGAGTCCATAAATAAGAACCTGCTGATTATCATAAAGAAGTACTATTGAAGAAATAAAAGGTCATGGCATTTAAATTTGAATTCAGCCCTATAGGATGATAGGATCACATACAAAATATCAATAGCCAACTCTCCATACAAACTAGTATATGGTAAGGAAACAAGGTTATCTATTTCTCTTGAGTTTCTTGATTTAGAACTTATGCATCAGCTTGATTTTTTGGAGAATGAACCAATGGAGATCAGGTATGTCAAGATTATGAAGCTAGAAGAGATTATAAATTAGTCCATGTTAGCCATAGAAATTCACCATGCACAAGTGAAGAGAGCCTTTGACAAAGGAGATTCTTCATGGAGTTTTAAAGAAGGTGATTTGGTTCTTAAGTAGGATGAAGATAGAGCTAAACTAGTAAGGCATACTAAGTTTGAATCCCTTTGGAGTGGCCCATATAAAATATTCATCTACAAATCCCACAATGCCTTCCAACTCACAAAGATGGATGGTGAGGAACTTCCTATCCTAGTTAATGGTATACATCTGAAACAATGCTATTAAGAGTTAAGTTATTTATTCATAGTTAATTTATTTATTTTCCTCCAAGTGCTATCTTAACACATTATTTTTTTCATGTTTTGCCTTAAATAAGTGTTTTATTTGCACATTTGCTTTGTTAGTTAGTTTCTCATGTTTTGTGTGTTTCCTTCCTTGTTTTGGAGGAGAAAGTGGTCTTATTTCAATTCAAATATGTATTACAATCATGAATCATATTTATCATCATTATTCCCAATTTTAATTTTCATTTTATGAGTTAATAAGTCATGGAAATGGTAAAGTTCTCAAGCATAATAGGTATGCTTCCAAATTGAGTTGCCAAAATGTTGACAATTTTGATCTCATGGGTTAATATTTCACCCCTATCATTCAAAACATTGCATGTCATGCTAGTTTATATTTTTAGTTAATAGGTTAGTCTTGAAAATTCATTAAAGTGATAATTATAATCCATGATTAGTGTTGATGCAGGTTTTATGCACACCATAGACTTAATGAGGCAACCTCTAACATTTTAGGATCTCAATAGAGGTAAACTCCACATGAGGACATGAGTTACAGGTATGCATTATATTGAAACCTATTCATGCATTCTATTACAACCTATTCATGGAATAACAGGTAGGGTATGCAACTTGTTGATAAGATTTTTGGATGGAGGTGTGGTTCCTAATAAGGGTAGTGAATCTCTATGTGAGTTGGATGGATGGCTGGTTGGTAATCTAGAGTGGGTAGATTTCAAAACAAACTCAAAAATGAGGGAAGGATAAGACAAAACAGAAATCTCTCTAGTTTTTAGGAATCACTTACCTAGCTAACTTCTAAAAACACAAGTAATTTCAAAACTTATGCCTATTTCTAGCATAAATTTCACACACACAGTCAGACACGACTAAAAATTCTAAGGAGATAAAGATGTAAAAAATTCAGAAGCCTTAGATAAATGTTACTCCTTTTAGGGTAGCTTTTGCACACCCTTAATCAAGAGATTATGGCTTGAGATAGTGAAGTATCTGAGGTAGCTATTACACATGCACATAAAACTACATCCAAGAAAACATTTTTGCATAATTAGAATTATGAATCAATTTGAACTTGATTATCTTAACCAATATATTTATCAATCTTTCAATAGTTGTTTCACATCTATAGATTAATACATCAATCAAAATAATCAATAATTCATTCAAAACTTTTTCACACTAAATATTATTGAAACATACAACCAAAAAAAGTAACAACTAATTACACAAAAATTAGAAATAAAATACACAAACACATTCATTAATGATGAAAGCTAATGCTTCTCTTGTATTAAAAAATTATCTGGAAAATATCTAAGTTAGATTATAATTGTTTATATAGACTTGGGGAAGGGGTTGACTCATCCTCCAAGTTCATGCAAGGTCATTACATGTGATAGTCAAAACATTAATTCTAACTGTGGTCTAAAACCATACAAGAGTCTACTTACAGTTTATCAATTTAAATTAGCCTTTGCTCCAAACTATGCAACATGTGCATGTGTATAAAGACAAAGGTAATTTTTTAAAATTATAGTTCAAACTATATGAAAACTTTAAAATATGTCATCTATCAAAAATACACATGCCTCCTTTTATAGGCTGTGAGAACAACCTATTGATATATCAGATTATCCACCTTCAAATAGAACTTTGACATATGCATGAAAGACCAAAATCACTTTACCAATGTTTTAGAACCAGTGGCACTACTATTAGCCATGAATAATCTAAACTATGCATTTCATGCTCACCTATGCCTTTTATAAAATCTAGATCTTCACTTTTAAATTCACCATTCCAATTAAGACATGCATGTTCATACTGATCTAGATTAACTAAGAGACCCAATGTCTATTGATAGATATAGCTCAAGTGTCTAAAGATTTTCATATTTTGTCTATAATGCCTTGCTAGATTTAAAAATGTGACATGTGTCAACACTTGATTATGTCCATGATATTTGAAAAGCATACCTAAGACTCATACCATTGATCCTTTGCACTAGTTTAATGTAGCTTGTTGGATTTTAGTGCTTTTGGCTCATTAACTCCTATGTGCTTGACGCTTATCATTTCCTATTTTTCTTTACTTCATATGTGTGCCACTTGGTAGATAATCTAGGCTCTTGAGCTCTATGTATTAGGATCCCTGCTTCTCATGGGTCATTAGATTTATGTACTAGGCTCCCATGATAGTGACACTTGTCACTCTCATAGATCTTTGACATTTCAACTTGCTCTCACATCATTCAATCAAATGGGACATAGTGTACATGCACTATAGGATCTTGGATTAGACCTTTTGACTTATACTTTAATCATGTGAGTATGCCCCTCAAAAAATCTCTGTTTAATCTGAGACTTTTGAAAAGTCTCCATCGATATCACATCATTAGATCAACTATATGGATCAACACAAATTGTCGATTTACTGGGTCCAATTTTGAAAACAAATGAGTAATTTATGAGGTTAAATTTGACGTTCACATGACTATTAAATAACATCCTTATGATTTTAAAATGATGTTCATGTGACTATAAAATTTATTTATATAAATTATCTATTACTGAGGTTAAATTTGATGTTTGTGTGACCATGAAATAACATCTACGTAACTATCAAATATTATTCGCACAACTATCAAATTTAATCTTGTAACTTTAACACATTGGCAAGGTTAAATTTGACATTCGTATGACCATCAAATGATGTCTTTGTGATTGTCAACTGATGTTTGCATGACTATCAAATTTAATCTCATCAACTTGACATGTGTCATTTCTTCAGGATTCCCTACTCTTATAAACATAAGTAAAAAATGACTTAGCATAATACTTTGGGAAACAATTATAAAACACACTACATGAATATTCTAGCTTAAGGTCTTAGTATTAGTAAAATATGATTTGGGCCTGGGCTAAAAAGAGCTCCTACATTTAATCTTGATGATTTAGCATAAGAAAATATGATGGGGACCCTTGGATAAAATATAAAATCAATCTCAAGACACAATGAAAATGTTCTCTAAGCAAGGGTCCCACTTGGGAGTATGGTATTTGTTTTGGGGCAATTACTATGGGGGAATTATTGCAAGATTTCTATTGTCGGGACCCTAATTTCATCAGACAAAATGTTTGAGACACAAAGTATGAAGGAATTCTATCAGGGAAATTATTTCAGATAAAATATCCATAATAATTATTTCAAAGACTCAATTCTCTTAGAAAAAATGTTTGAAGGAATGCTTGAAGGGATGGTCTCAAAAGGCCTGAAGGGCATGATGTTTTGGGAAAAATGTCTGAAGGAATTGGCCAAAGGGCAAAAGGCCTGAGACAAAAGTATTGAAGGGAATGGATAAATGGCAAAAGAGTCTAGGACAAAAGTCTTGAAGGGTAAGTCTTAGAGGGAAAAGGGCCCAGGATAAAGTCTCAAAGGGTAAGTGGTCACTTCAAAAAATATTGAAGGGTCATTTTCAAAATGTTTGAAGGGTCAGTTCAAAAAGTCCAAAGGGCATGTGCCCTTATGGTAAATTTTTTGAGTTTTTTGTGTTGAACAAAATGTCTTAGATACAAAGTATGAGAGAATTAGCCTGGGGTGAAATTATTGAAGGATAGGCTTATAGGGAAAAAATACTCGAGATAAAAGTCCTAAAGGGCATGTTCAAAAGGGATGAAGGAAGTACTTCATGGAAAAAATGCCTGAAGGGTCTGTTGACCAAATTTGACCCTACAAGTTAAATTAGGACCCCTATAGGTAAAAAATTGTTTTTTATATATTTTAGGGGTCTAATATTTGGTCATAAGGTGTATTATAGGTTATTTAGTGTGATTTCATGCTATATTAGCCTTGGTCATTAGTCATTTTTAGTCCTTATATCATTTTGTCATTTTGGGGTCAAAATAAGGCATTTAATGAGTTATACGACTTTTTAGGGAAGTGTGAAGGTGTAATAAGGGTGATGTCATGTGACGTGTGTCCTATTATGCCTTGATAAACTATTCATAACTAAAAGTGATGGGTTCTTCAGAAGAAAGAGTAGTTATAAAAGGAAAAAGAAGAAGTTTGGCACTTGTACAACCCATGGGGGAAGGTGACACATGGGAGAAGGTCATGGAAAGTCCCTTAATATTCATCACACTCATCCCAGTGATTTACATGATTTATAAGTGCTAAAAAGTGCCCAAAACTATTTTTTTCCTTTCTTGCATTTTTAAACATGCAAAAGTGATCAATAAGTTCATGCTTGGTATAAATAGTTGGAGAAGTTTCAGGTAAAATGCCTTTGAGAGGTGAAATTAAACTTAGAGAGAATAATTTAAATAATATGATTTTTAATAATGGTGACCTATGCTTTATGAACCATGCTTTGGAATCTGATTATATTTTTTTTCTTGCTAATCTGTGCTCCTTATAGGTTTTGCTCCATTTTAGACAAGTTTGTATGAACTAGTTACTGAAGTTGATTCCAGATGATGTTGTATTCCTTATCTAATTATCCCTATGTTTGGTTTCACCTTTCAAAGTGTTTTGATGGGAAAATTAACTTAAATTGGAAAGAGAAACATCATTTCATGTTGCAGGTAGTTTTCACCTTTTTTAGGTGTTTCTATACGATTTTTGCTTTCACATTCAAGAAGGAAATGAGAAACCAAGAGAAATGGTCTAAGGCTTGTATGTACCTAGATGAAGTCATGCACACCATTTATCTAGACATTGTGAGAACTCCTCTTTGGTTGTGGAGGATGACACCTGCAGAAGAAAGAGACTAAAACAAAGAAGGCATTAGATGAGGAGATGGTGGGCTGCCAAGCAAAAGCTTGATCTCAGAAGTAAAAAGACTTCTTTGAGGGATGTCAACCCACTGATTGATAAAAATAATGTCTGATAAAAGGCAAAATGATAAAAAGACTGAAATGATTAAAGATTGAAAAGGAAATGGAAGCAAATGCTTACCTGAATGCTGCTGTCGGCTTGGTCACAGTCACCGGCATCGGTGGTTTTGCTGGCATCGGTCAAGGAGGTCACCGACGTCAGTTAGGATGCCGATGTTGGTAGGGGAAATGATCAGCATCGGTTGGGGCAGTAGTCTTTGGATGAGGTCTGGTCAAGTCTATAGTCTTTGGACGAGCTCTGGGCGGGTCTGGAAAGGTTTATGGTCTGCAGACGGGTCTGAGAAGGGCTATGGGTCTGGTTGAATGGTCTGAGAGTCTGTGTAGAGGTCTGGGGAAATAGACAAAATATCAAAAAGGGATAGAGGGATAGAAGAGGCCAACAGGGAGATAAGGGTTTGGGTCTGGTCTGGTTGAATAACAGATAGATTAAAAAGAAGATACTAAAATGAAAACAGTAGCAAATACTTACCTGTGGCTTGTAGAAGGAGTGCTGCTGGTGCTTATACCTGTTGTTGACACTGCTGGTATGAAGGCCTTATTGATGGTGGAATGGCTGATGTAGAGTTCCCATTGTTGCTATAGTTAGTGTAGAAGACCTGTGAGAGAGAGAGTGAGAGGTCTGGTTGTAGATTGATTGCTGATTGTTCTGACTAAGGTCTGATCTGAGAACGTCTTGAAAGAAGGTCTGATAATGGATTCAAAACTAATTAGAAAATGGATAATGGATAACAAATTGGGAAATGAATAACGGATCCAGTTTTAAGGGTAACTGACATTGGTAGAACTACCGACGTCGATCGAATAGTGATCAACGTTGGTGATTGCAGAATGGGGACAGAGGCTAATTTTAGCCTTCTGTGCATTCTTACACGTTGCCAGGGTCAAGGTTCATGGGAAAATGGTCAAGAGGGGCTAAATAGGCATGGGAGAAGATGACCAAGGGAGTAGACACAATTTTGGTGTCTACATTTGCCCCTTTTTGTCTTGTTGGTTGTTCTGGATGAGCTGCAAGACAAAAACAAGAGTTGGTTGCCCCAGGTGTGGGATTAGGTATTCCCCCTCAAAGCAGGAGTCAAGGGAAGGGAACCTAGAATCGGGTGCTGATTTGATAGAGAGTGGATGAAAAATGGTGAGTGTGAATGCTGCAATAGTTGTGATTACACGCATACCACTTCACGAGATGGTCAGGTCAAATTGTCACAGGTCAAGGGTCAAGGAGTGCCAAAATATAAGTAACTAGGCCCCAACATTTGGTCGTAGCTGATCAGGTCATTCAATCTAAGCTGAAGCTCCAATGGTCATCATGTTCTAGGTATCCTAGGCTCAGGAAGTGCTCCTAAAAACATGAAAATGTCACAAGTAGTGGGGATCAATCGACTTGCGATCCTATACTTGTGAGGGTCAAAAATAGTCTGCGCACAAGTTTGCTAACCAGTCGTGGGGTAGCATACATGCAAAAACAACCAAGGCAAAGTCGTCTTGGAAGTGGTTAGGGTTGAAGGAGATAGGCATGATCTCCATGGTCATTGGTTGATGTGGATGGATGGACGAAAGAATGTGGCTGAGCTAACCTCAGAACACTGAGTGCTGCCTACATAGCCCCTGTGGTTAGGGCCTCAGGCCAATGTAGTTCTCCCTAAAAGGGAGGAAGAGGGTCAAAGGTATGGATTGGTCTTGGTCAAGGTCAAAGGTCAAAGGATTGGTCAAAGGAAAGAATGGTTTGTCCATCAAGGAGACGAACAAACGAGGGTGGTCAGCTAACCCCAGAAGACGTCATGTCATCTGAGTGCTACCTACATAGCCCTGGGCTTAGGGCCTCATACCAATGTAGTTCAGATGAAGAGTCAAAGTGATCGATGATTGGTTTTGGTCATGATGACATGATGAAGGATAAGATGATGCTACAGCCTTTTCCAAATGGTGTATTCTGTAACATTGGTTGGGGTCTTTCATCCCTAACAATTTTCCATATTCGTGATGGATGTATGCTAAAAATGAATTGAGTCTATTTATGCTTCAACAAGTAATGGTTTATGCTTAACATAAATTGAGTGGTCAATAGTTTCCATGTGTATTGTTGTCCATAGAAACTATGTGAAATAGACTAGGTCATGTCGGTGGTCTGAAAATGTGTGGGTTGGTTGGGTTCAGGTGGCAAAATGATTTGGTTGGATGTGTGAAAAAGATGTAAAAAGGAAGTGAAAGGCAAATTTCTCTTTCATTGACATGGACCAGAATGATAGCATAGATAGGGGTTGTTAAAGCCGAGAGCCCCATTCATGCATTACGTCGTTGACCAGTGGTTGTGTTAGAGAAGTAGTCGAATCACTTGACGTTAAGTGAGCTCAAAATCCCTTGAGTATGATAGGATTGATGTGATATGGATGGAAGGGGGAACCCTTTTTGGCAGGAACAACTTTGCCCCTTTTGTAGGTGACCCCGAGAATGACTATAGACAAGTCCATGACTTTATAGTTTTGTCAGTCAGTTTTTTTTTTTTTTTGAAGGCAGACTGATCGATGCAAGAAGCCTGCGAGGGGATGTTATCTTGCTTTGTGGTCATGTTGTGAATCTGATCAATGCAGGGAGCTTCAGAGATAAGTGTTATGTGTAGCAAGATTTAGTCATAGCCATCTTTCGAGGGAGTGGTCTATATTTTACTTTTCATGTTTTTGATATGACTTTGGCCTAGCTGTCCTTCAAGGGAGCAGTCTAGTAAATACAACAATGATGATGCACCTTTGAGGGAGTAGTCTACATATATAGTTTATATGACCTTGGAATATGCATCCCACTTTTATATATATTTTTTGATTTTTTTTTGTTGACTGGACTTTGGTCATGGACTTGACTATAGAGGTTTAGAGGGTTTCCCTTTTATTAGGACAAAGCATTCATGCTTGACAAAAGGGGTGACTGATGTTTGCAGGTTTGAGGGTTGAAAATGAATAGGAATGACAATGACAGGGATTGCTCAAGGGATCGAGCTCAAGTTAAACGTTAAGTGAATAATTACTTGACTAATAGTAGACTAGTCAAAGGTGCAAGGCATAAAGGGGCTCAAGGTCTGACAAAGTCCCTAGCCCATGCTTGTGTTATGATGCAAGGTCTGAGTCAATTAGGAGAAAACTTGCCCCATTTGCTTTGTTCCAAATTGGTCATATGTTGGTTGATGTTGAAGGAGTTGGTTGATGTTTGGTTGAGATCAGTTGAATGTTTGATCGAGGGTCGGGTCGATGGATATTTGGTTGAGGCATAGTCGAGGTTTGGTTGAGGCCTAGTCAAGGTTTAAGATTAAAAGAGTGATTGATATTTGGTCGACACTCGGTTGAAAGGTTGGTCGAGGCTTGGATGAACGTTGAATTCCCCCAGTGGCTAGGGAGAATGTTTGATAGATTGGTCAAGGTTGGCTGAGGCTTGGTGGTCAGATTGACTATGTTGATGTCGAATAAGGGGGTTAAAAGTGGCAAAGGGACCATAGTCTAGTGTGGAGATCCTGATTTAGGTGACAAGGTTTGAGAAGCATGGGTTGGTGTTGATGACTTGTCGAAGGGGTGGTCAAGAGGATCCTTGATGAGAAGGGTATCCTTTTTCTGGTGTTGACGAATGATAGCTTTAAGAGCGCAACAACGCTCAGTGTCATGTCCCAGTTTTTGATTATAGTGACAAAATTTAGAGTTATCAAACCAAGATGGTCTTGATCTGAGAGTTGATGAGTGGGGCGGTGTCAAAGGTTTGTTGATAGTATGGTTGAGAAGAAAGGTGTCTTTCTCCAAGCATTGGCGAATGACAACCTTAAGGGCACAACAATGCTCAGTGTCGTGCCCAGGCGTGCGATGATATGCACAAATATGAATGTCGTCGAACCAGGGTGGTTTTGGTCTGAGGGATTGATAAGGCTTAAGAGGCAGAATATTGATGTGAGAAGACTGCAACAATTGTCGTAACAACAGGGCATAAGAACCTGCTAATGGGTCTATGTGTCTTGTTGCAGTGGGGGTTGATGACTTTGGTTTGAGAGGTGTTGGTCATACCATCATTTTTATGGGTGGTGTAACCACACGTGGAGATGGCACTTTTGTGGTGATAGGTGTTGGATGTTTTGGAGGAAATATATGTCTAATGGGTTGAGGGGGCAATGGAGGCGACTTGCCCCTATGAAGTATGGGAGTAGGAAATACTCCTATTAAAGTGGACGGATGCGGGCCCAAGATTGAAGGTAATGATGAAGGTGGGGGAAGAGTCCTCTAGTGTGGTTTAGTGGCCTTCTTTGGTTTGGGTTGAGGGCCACCATTGGGCGAGGTGAGGTTAGATACGGGTTTGGGTTCAGATGTGGATGGAGGTGAGCGAGATGTAGCAATCTCAGATAAAAGGCAAGAGGAAACTGTGACTGGGTCTTCCTCGGTCAAAATGGGTGAAGAGATTGGTTCTTCTCTTGGTGGAGAAGGAATAGGAGAGTGTGGCTCTGTAGTTGGATAGAGCGTAGGAATGGTCATGGTCTCGATGTGTGGTCTAGGCGTGGGGAATGTATGATCCCCCATTGATGACAAGAAGGATGAGGGTGAGGCAGTCGGTGTGGGTGCCATCAAAGCATCCTCTAATATGAGAGAGGTCACTGGAGGACTAACTAGAGAAGAGGATTCTTCATCATATGGAGGAGAAATAGGGGAAGAAGGGTCTTCCACCTGTGAAGGAGGTTGGTCAAGGACAAGAGGCGAGACTGTGTGTATATCATGCTCGTGGGAGCTATCGGTCATGGTCTGCACATTATTTTGGGTAGGTGGATGATTAGGAAAAGGTTGTTTGAATATGTTGATGTGTTGGTTGGGTGGGGCATTCGGGTTGTCCCAGAGGAGATCACCCCTGTCTATCTGTCTTGAATGATGTTTTTGAAGGTTCGGCAATTGTCGATGTCATGGCCTTGGACGCAGTGAAAGTGACAGAAGTCGGCCTCCCTATACCAGGTAGGGATAGCTTTTGAAGGGTCGAATTGAGGTGGTCAGATTGGAGGGAGATTGAGGACCCCCTGTTTGACAAGTTTTTCTAAAATGGAAGCGTATGATTCTCTAAGTGGAGTGTATGAACGCTGGATGTACTGTTGTTGGAATTGTTTGGTGATGCTTGGAGATGTAGAAGGTTGAGGTTGGTCAGTTGTTGTTGAAGATGGTGATCTAACGACCATAGTGTTGGCCACTCCTTTTGATTTGGAATGGGAAGAAGAAGGTCTGGAAGAAGAAGGGTCATTTGCTCTTGCATTGGTATTATGCAATTTGACCTTGTCTTCTTCAATGGCACAGAGTTCAAGCTTTCGGGCCATGGTGAAAGCTTCATCGAAGGAGCAAAATGTTTTGACCCACAAGGTAGAAGAGATGTGGCTGGCACATGCTTGAGAAAAGAGCTCAATGAGCTCAGGTTGAGGCAAGGAGAAGGAGAGCTGGTTAATCAAGCCTCTCCAACGGGCGACAAAATTGACTATAGATTCGTCGTCAAATTGCCTGATGGAATAGAGGTCTGTGATTGAGACTTGTTTGGTGATGTTGATAGAAAAATGGTCAAGAAATAATTGGGCAAGTTGAGTGAATGAAAAGATAGAATGTCTGGTAAGAGAGCTATACCAGTCAAGGGCAGGGCCAAAAAGTGACATGGGGAACGTGCGTAGAAGTAATGCATCATCATGGGCTATAAGATAACAAGCATGTCTAAATGCTCATAGGTGCTATTGCGGGTCTTCCTTACTCTAGAATCGAGTAAATTTAAGAAGCTCCCACTGATTGGGGTATGGTTGGATAGGGACGAAGGGATGAATGGGTTCGTTGCAAATTTGGTCATATGAGAGGACATTGCGTGAACCTGAAATAGAGGTCTCAAGACTAGACATTTTGTCCATCAGCATTTTTATGAGGTCTACTGATGGATTGGCGGATGGGGTGCCCCCTAGGTTATAGGGTGCTTGAAAGGTGCTAGAAGGGGCATACGACGTAGTCGGTTGAGTCTGTATGGGCGCAACGTATTGATAACCAATCGTTGGGACAGAGGTGGAGGCCAAGGGTGGTTGTGTCATGAAGGTATAAGGCATAAGTTGAATAGATACTACCAAAGGTGGTTGCGTGATGGCATTGGCAAAAGGGGAGGTAGACACTCCTGCATTTATGGGTGCAAGAGTGTACGGA
Organism: Torreya grandis; assembly: GCA_037957365.1. Classification (NCBI taxonomy): domain Eukaryota; kingdom Viridiplantae; phylum Streptophyta; class Pinopsida; order Cupressales; family Taxaceae; genus Torreya; species Torreya grandis. The sequence continues at coordinate 682,021 of JARHVA010005193.1, read as the reverse complement.
GTCGAGACAATCAAGTTCTGGTATGATATAGAACTTGGTTGAATTGCATGTGATTGAGGAGGTAATGACACCCCGATGGAGGTAGGTTCAAAAATAGATGAGGAGGCCAAACTTTGCGTATTGGCCATAGCCGAGTGACTAGTCGAGACAATAGACTGAGTCATGATGGGTTGGGTAGCAGATGACGTTGATGTCATTACTGCTGCGCCTGAAAGGTCCTGCATTTGGTTTCTTGTGAGATAGTTTTGGAGGGATTTGACATTAAGGTCCAAGAATCTTTCAAAATCTTGGTCCCCTTCAGGGAAAATGGGGGTCTGAGTCGGGGTCGGTCGAGTAGGAGTTCTTTTGGTCTCTGAGTGGAACTCCATTATAAGACTGGTTATGGACAAGGAAGGCGAAAGCAGTTGATGTCTAGTGTGGTCAAGAAGAGCCTTGGTTTGACTGCGAGTCAGAACCATTCAAGGCAAGAAATAATGTCCTCACAAGCTCAAACAAGTAGATAAGAATAGAAAAATAGAGATGGAGACAGGCAGACCCTAAGCGTTAAATCCTAAGAATCAACTTTTAGAATCCTGTGGCTTATGCCTTAAAGTGATGTTTGGGGAGGTTGGCTTTCAGAATGGATCCTAGAAGAGGTAGTCTATGGATGGTTTCAGGGTTGTTTAGGCACTCAAGAGTCTGGGTTAGGTTCCGTACATGGCCTGGTGATAAGGAGCAAGCTCCCCTCACTTCACGAGCCCAGTGATAAGCTGGTCTCGCTTAGCCAACATATATGTCCCCTAGAGATTATCCTCTACCAGAGAATGGAGTGGGATTTCCCTTTGGTGGTGAAATCCAAGTGGGATTGCCGGGATGGGTAAGGTATCTGCTGGGTGATGAAATCCCAGTCAGGCCTTGTCTCAGGTGAGTTTTGATGTTTGATTTGTGCAAGTGATTTGGATGTGTAACATAAGTGTGATTAATTCATGGTGCGGTTATTAATTACTAGGTGTGGACTAAGAAATGCAAGCAAGTAGAAATGAAATGCAGTGTGTTTTAAGCCCAAGTCGAAATGTTAGTTTGTATGAAGACAAATGGAGAAAGGGTTGAAGAGTATGACTTTTGACTAGTCTAAGATGCAAGAAAAGAAAGAAGAGTTCTTTTTAATCCTGCTTATGATGTCTTTTGGAATAGAGAAGAAAGAGGTTAAAAGGAGAAACCTAATGCACCTATATGAACAGAAATAAAAGAACCCAAGGAAGACCCTAGGGTCCCACTGGGCGTGCCAGAATGTTTCTATATGATTTTCGCTTTCACATTCAAGAAGGAAATGAGAAACTAAGAGAAATGGTCTAAGGCTTGTATGTACCTGGGTGAAGTCGTGTGCACCGTTTATCCAGACGTCATGAGAACTCCTCTTTGGTTGTGGAGGATGACACTTGTAGAAGAAAGAGACTAAAACAAAGAAGGTGTTAGATGAGGAGATGGTGGGCTGCCAAGCAAAAGCTTGATCCCAGAAGTACAAAGACTTCCTTGAGGGATGTCAGCCCACTGATTGATAAAAATAATGTCTGATAAAAGGCAAAATGATAAAAAGACTGAAATGATTAAAGATTGAAAAGGAAATGGAAGCAAATGCTTACCTGAATGCTGCTGTCAGCCTGGTCACAGTCACTGGCGTCGATGGTTCTACCGGCGTCGGTCAAGGAGGTCACCGACGTCAGTAGGGGAAATGACCAGCGTCAGTTGAGGCAACAGTCTTTGGATGAGGTCTGGTCAAGTCTATAGTCTTTGGATGAGCTCTAGGCGGGTTTGGAAAGGTTTATGGTCTGTGGATGGGTCTGAGAAGGGCTATGGGTCTGGTTGAATGGTCTGAGAGTTTGTGCAGAGGTCTGGGGAAATGGACAGAATATCAAAAAGGGACAGAGGGATAGAGGAGGCCAATAGGAAGATAAGGGTTTAGGTTTGGTCTGGCTGAATAATAGATAGATTAAAAAGAAGATACTAAAATGAAAATAGTAGTAAATACTTACCTGTGGCTTGCAGAAGGAGTGCTGTTGGTGCTTATACCTATTGTTGACGTTGTTGGTATGAAGGCCTTGTTGATGGTGGAGTGGCTGATGCAGAGTTCTCATTATTGCGGTAGTTGGTGCAGAAGACCTGTGAGAGAGAGAGTGAGAGGTCTGGTTACAGATTGATTGCTGATTGTTCTGACTAAGGTCCAATCTAAGAATGTCTTGAAAGAAGGTCCAATAATGGATTCGAAACTAATTGGAAAATGGATAATGGATAATGGATTGGGAAATGAATAACGGATCCAGTTTTAAGGGTAACCGATGTCGGCAGAACTACCGACGTCGGCCGAATCATGACTGACATCAACGATTGCATAATGGGGATAGAGGCTAATTTTAGCCTTCTGCACATTCTTACACACTACCAGGGTCAAGGTTCATGGGAAAACGGTCAAGAGGGGCTAAATAGGCATGGGAGAAGATGACCAAGGGAGTAGACACGATTTCGGTGTCTACATTAGGATTTTCATGCTTTGACAATGGCTCCAGGGGGTAGTGATAGGTTAATTTATATGTTTTAAATTCTCTCTTGATTAATTTTACCTTCCAAATTCAATATTAAAATAAATATTTGTAGTTTGTAATCATATACCACATATACAATCAATCTACTATATGACTGTCATACTAGTTAGTTAGGTGCCTACAAAAGGGTTAAACATTGAAAATGAGGTTTGAAAACTTGTCTTAGTCCTTAAAAAAACTTTATGTTTCATTTGAGCACCAATTAAAAGGATATGAATACACTATTTAGGTAATTTCCTTGAACATATGAACCTTCTACCCATTGTCTACCTGCAAACAACTTAATATGCACCTATAAGTGCTCTCATGGAGTATTTCTTGTTAAAAAGGATCATTTGAGTAGAGTAGGGTCCTTGAAAATTTAAAAAAAAAAAAAATTATCTTGGGATTTGGTCTAAGAGTCAATTTAAGATCTATATCTCTTGCTCACTACCTATAACTCTGTTTATTGCCTCCATACCATTCAAAGTATAGGTACAAGTGTCCTCATGAATAATCTCATTGTTGAGAGAGGTGTCTGAGCTAATCAAGGTTTTGATAATGAGGAAAGTCTATTTTTAAGTTTTGGAAAAGGCAAAAGTATCATTGAAGCTCAAAAATTATGCATACTATTTGAGGATTCCTTACTGCCTATTTGTGAAGATGCCTACCTATAGGTGGTGCTAATTGAGAGCTAAAGATCTATATAGAAAGGTTGAAACATGTGGTGAAACCTTATCTATAATATTAATATGTTAAAAGGACCATGGTAGACCTAGTTTCAAGGTTAGATGATAAATTTGAGGTTGAAAACCATGCTAAAGGATCCAATAATAGTATATAAGATCTTTTCCCTAAAATGAGAAAACAAAGGTCTGAGGTGTTTTGTTGATAGTTGGTAATAGGGATGCAAAGGGATTTGAAGCATCTATATAGCTAAGATTTGTAGCCTCTAGAAAGGACAAGGAATATGCAAAAGGTGAAAGGTAGGAAGTTAAGAAAGGGTAGAAGTTTGAGAGCCCAAAGTTACACTTTTAAGCACTAAACTTAGGCAGTGAAATCTACAAGAAAGCTATAAGAACCTCTTCATCCAAAAGTCACAAAACTAATCATGCCAATATATGATAGTGCTTCCAAATAGTTCAAGGTGAATATATGATCTGAGATATCATCATAATAAGGTGATATAGTGTGTCTTACCTCCCACATACACCTACATGTATCCACTTTTTGAACATTCACCTACAACAAACCTTAGCTATTAGCCCAGTCATGAAGAGAGATTCAAACATGGAAACATCATCTTGGTAGTTGAAAGAGAAATATAAATGATTTCAAGTGTATTAGGGAGTTTATAAGGAATATATAATAGGTTTAAGGGGAAATCCACTTACAAGATTTTGTACAATTATCTTTAGGTGACTGTAGGATGACAATGAGCTGAGAAAGGGTGATTCAAGGGATGGTTTAGGCTAAGAAGGGTGAGTGAAAGGTTCAAATAAATATAAAATGGTATTAAGGGATTAAAAATAGGCCTCTAATCACTATACTAAAGATCTAAACACACATGATCACCTACAGGTGCAACATATTGGAGCAAAACACAATCATGACAGAACTCAGTCTTGAGAAGTTCAATGTAAGGAAAGGTTTCAAGGTGAGAAAAAAGATTATGAGGGTTTGATAGCATTTTGAACATCCTTATTATGGTGAAAAACACCTTATTATACCCTCATAATGGATATAAATCAAAGGAGATACCTTGATCAAGTACCTACAGTCCACATAAGAAAACCTTACATACATACCCTACCCTCCTCAAGTTTGCCTTGGAATTTGAAGAAATTAAGGGGTCTATTGACCTATTAAGGAGACAAAATTTTGTGTAGAGTATCTTTATGAATTTGAGAATATCCTCCATCATTTAATTAGTCTAAGAAAATAGGGGAATACCCTCTATTTTGTCTCAGATAGAGGGCACTTTGTTGGTGCATTTATTTACTTTATTGCATTTACTTGTATTTATTATTTAGATTGGTGTACTAATTAATTATTGTAATTAGTTTTTTATGTTTATTAATAATTTTCACTGGATAGGGTAAGCTTTCTTATCTAGTAGTCAACTTGGACACCTATCTTATTTCAGTGGAGTTTCACTCGACTATTCAGAGTAAAATAGGATAAGATTGCTTAACTAGTAATCAACTTGTGTTGATCATTTACATAAGTTGGACACCTATCTTGTTAGTGTGGAGTTTCACTCTAATATTCTTGTAGTCAGATATCAGTTGAACTACACGTGTTATCTGAGTTCTCTGATCTTTATCTTGCACACCTTATTCTATTTAAGCAATGGCTATTTGTGTATTTTATATCAGATTAATATTAAATTATCAGAGTAATTCATCATATTTGAATTATTTATTCATTTCTATTATTTTTTTAGATATATAGTTATTATTTATTACTATTACTATTACTATTTTATCTCTTATTTATGCTTTTTATTAGATTCATTAGATCTTGTAGCTAATTCTAACATGGTATTAGAGCAATATTGAATCTGTAGATTGCTAGATATTCAAGAGAAAAATATCCAGATATAAGATTAGTTTTTTTATTTTATATACAGGCATAAATGGAGCTTTGTGGAGAATTTTTGAACTCATCATTGAGTTGAGAGTTCCAAAGATAGTCAAAATCATCTACAATTTTATCCAAATTAGGTACAACAGGTGAAATTAGCAAGGGTTTGATCCATAAGCACCACACCCAAATCTAGTAGGTACCTAAAAATTAAAGCATTTCTGAGCAAAATGGACCTCATAGTTACATTCAAAAGGCACCAAAACTTATAGATCCATATAAAATTTGTCCAATTTGGACATAGTCACCTAGAAGGCAACATTTTTTTTGCTCTTAAGTACGGTCGTATAGATCGTACAAATTATGTAGGCAATTTTTTTTAGCAAGCCTCATGGATCAGTAGGCATATTTGATAGGGAAAATTTGGGAGCCCACCATTTGAACACTAGGAGGTATTTTTGAGCAATTTTTTTTTGAAATAACTTAAAATTTCATGCTCTTTACTGCTGTACTTTCAATTTTTTTTTATAGATTTATCTAGATTCTTTTAGAATTTAGGTTTTTTTACAATATATCTTATCCATCCTCATTTATAAAACTTCATATGATCATAAATTTTACATACGAACTCATGTTAAGCTCCCATTTTTTTTAAAAGTTAATATTTTTTTGAGCACAACACATTGGTATAGATTTTTTTTTAATAAAGTGCATATTTTTGGTACTTTTAGACTAGAGGGCCAAATTGAGCTTTTTGTAAATTGGAAAAATTATAATCTAGCCTTGTAAATTCACTCAATTATAAAGTTTTAAAAATACTTTTTGGGTGGGATAAAACTAAATAATTCAAGGGGGTTTTGTGGTATGTTCTATACTTTGATTTTTGCTTTGTGATGGTTTATTTCCAATTGCATCATGTGAAATCCTAAGTTACCACTATTAACAACATACAGCTATAACACATGGAAAAATAATGCTTGTAATGCATTAATGATGCTAAGATATACACCTTACATAATAAATATTCTAACTCCACCTACTGATGCAAAAAAGTTACAACACTTTCTCTTTAAAACTAGTAAGGTAATTGGATGCATTTGGTCTTACATGTCTTTAGATTTGAATTTCCATTTTGAAAAATGTACAAATCTAAAAGAGGCTTGGGATAAATTAGAATTATTTTTTGGAAAAAAAGATGAGGTTTGTGGTTACCAAATTGACAATGAACTCATTAGTTTGGATCTTAAAAATTATGCCACATTACAAGACTACATCACTAAAGTCATAGATCTTAGAGCACAACTTTATGAATGTAAAATTGATAAAAAGGATATTCAATTGATTTTTAGTGCCTTACACAAATTAGGTCCTGAATATTCATTCTTTATCCCTAGCTTTCAGACTCAGGCTCACATTGGGCATAACATATCAAATGCCCACCTTTGAGGTATTATCTAAGATTCTAATGGTTGAAGAATAAAATTTAATAGATATAGGTATAATCAAGTCATACAAATCTCAAGCTGTAATTACAAGTCAAGCTCAACATAATCAAGTTTCAACATCAACATCAAAGATAGGTTCAAGTAAAAAGAAGCAGAATAATCAACATAAGTAACAAAAAGATAAGAGTAAAGGGAAACAATATTCCTCATAAGGAGATTATAAATCCAATAATAAGAAAGAGGATTCACAAAAAAGGACTGGTGCTCCTTAGCCTTATTAAAAAAAGGGGTTTCACAGTGAACAAGATTTTTGGAAGAAAGAGATTGATGAACTTAAGGGTCTTCTCAAGAAGAATAACACAAATCAATCCTCTTCAAAGGATTCTTCCACTCTAAATTTAGGGAAAGGGAAAGCTATGACACTAGTTGTACTAGAAAATTCTCCCAAGTCAGGGGTAATTGACTCAGTCATATGGGTTTTGATCAAGAATAATTTTTTGAATTAGAACCAAGTTCCTTGCCTCATATTCTCATAGGTGAAAATATTCTAGATATATGTCATACGAAAAGGTAAATTTGATGTTTATAATGATGTATTTGAGGATGTACTCTATGTTTTAGAATTATCAACTAACATTATCTTTGTCTACCAAATCACCCACTTTGATACTGGTAGGAAAGTTGAGTTCACACTTGATTCTGTTTCAATCAGAAAATTGGAGGATAATGCCTTAGTTGTAGTGGGAAAAGTTGACAATCATACTAAAATTTATTCATTCTCACATTTTGTGCTTCAGTCTTCCTCTATAACTTTTCTCTCACACATTGATTCAATGAGCAAGCTATGGCATGAGTGGTTTGATCATCTGAACTACGTCTATTTACATTAGCTTAGTCAATAGGAGATGGTTACATAACTTCCATGTATTTAGTTTTTAGGGGGTGTATGTCATGGATGGACCTTAGGAAAACATCCATAGGATAAGTTTGATAAAGGGAAGGCTTAGAGGGCTACACAAGTCCTCAAACTTGTTCATAGTGATTTAGCATGTCTATTAACTACTTTGTTTTTAGTAAAACCCACTATATTCTCACATTTATTGATGACTATTCTAGATATACTTGGGTCAAGAGTGAAGTATTTGATAAATTTCTAGAGTTCAAAGCTTTAATAGAGAAATAATCTGGGAAGTATGTCAAGATCCTCTGCATAGATAATGGGGTGGAATATGTGAATAAGAATTTTGAGAAATTTTATGCTCTTGAAAGTATTGATATTTAACATTCATTTGCATACACACCTCAGCAGAATGGTGTAGCAGAGAGAAATATTAGATTCTTAAAAGTGATGGCAAGTTGTATGATTCATTCAAAATTATTAGTAACTGAGTACTAGGCAAAAGTGATTAATTGTGTTGCATATATATAGAATAGAGTTCCTAAAAAATCTTTAAAGGGGATAACACCTCTTGAAGATTGGTGAAACATGAAGCTAGATGTGCATCATTTCAAAGTCTTTGATACTCCAACATGGGCTCACATACCTTCAGACAAACACTGTGTTAGAAAAAGAAAGCTGGACTTACATATTTGTGGGATATCCTAATGGTGTTATGGGATATTAGCTCATTAATCTAGATTCACATGAGATTATTATAGTAAGAAGTGTTTACTTTGAATAAATTCCTCTAGACTAATCTTATAACATTTCTCATTCTTCTTCCTTAGAAGAATCAGATAGCAGTGATGATGATACTCTTACTTCTAGTCATAGGGATGATGAGGTAATACCTCCCTAGTAGGGTTTAACAAGTCATGTTCCTCCTCCTACTCTAGATCCTCACTCATTGATGCCTTTGTGGGCTAGACTACTTTAGCAGATGCAGACCTTCTTGTTAGAGATCTATTATATAGAAGGAGAACATGGTCACAACATGATCTTCCACATTCCTACATTGCCACAACTTCTGATCTATAGTACTTTTAGAAAGCCACAAGGATAGTTGAGTGGAATTCATTAATGGAAGAAGAGTATGACTCATTGATTAGGAACAACACTTGGGATTTTATTCCTCTTCCTAAGGGAAAAAAATTAGTATAATGTAGGTGGATATATCAGACTAAGTTTGCAGCAGAGGGAACTATTGATAAGTATAAAGCATGCTTAGTGGCCAAAGGTTTTTCCCAAGTGGAAGGAATTGACTATACAAAAACCTTTACACTTGTTGCTAAGATGAATTTCATTCGATTGATACTAGCTATTGGTTAAACTCATGGTTGGGATGTACATCAAATGGATGTGAAGAATTCATTTCTTCATGGGGATCTTCATGAGGAGATATATATAGAGCAACCAGAGGGGTTCATTCAAGATTCTTCATTAGTATGCCACTTGCATAAGTCTCTCTATGGTCCAAAACAAGCCCTTAGGGTTCGATATTACAAGATGGACATATTTCTTCTCTTAATGGGGTTCTCAAGATGTCACTCAGATCTGAATGTCTACATTCTATGATAGGAGGATTCACTATTGTACTTGGTGCTCTATGTTAATGATCTCATTATTATAGGAAACACAACATCCATAATCAATAGTGTTAAGACTAAAATTAATGATAGGTTTTATATGATAGACATGGGCCTATTGCAATATTTTATTAGGATTCAAATAGCATAATCTTCTTCTGGGATTACACTCTCACAACCCAAGTATGCTATGGACTTGTTAGCTCAGTTTTACATGGCTAATTATAGGCTTGCACTGACTCCTTTATTATCTAGAATTAGAATTGAGGTTCATTGTTCCACTCCCTTGGTTTATGCCACATTATATATCCATACTATAGGTAGCCTCATCTATCTGACTCATACACAGGTTGGCATTTCATATGTAGTTGGAATGGTTTCACACTTTATGTAGACACCACATGAACTTCATTAGAGAGCTACCAAATTTATTTTGAGCTAAATTTAGGGCACTATTAGATACATTATTCACTATATAGTAGGCATAAGTTTAGACTTGGTGGGATACATAGATTTTGATTGGGCTAGTGATTATGATGATCGTAAGTCCACTTTTGGTTACAACTTTCACTTTGGATCTAGCCCCATTTGTTGACAAAGCAAGAACCAACATGCTATTGATATTTCATCTATAGAGGCTGAGTATCATGTTGTTGTTAATGCCACTACTAAGGCTATTTGGATTTAGAATATTCTCACTAATCTTGGTGTTCTATTTCAGAAGCCATCGGTCATCTACTGTGACAACTAGATCACTATCCAGATCTCAAAGACTTCAGTTCATCATTAGAGAACCAAACACATAGATATCCATATGCACTTTATCAAGGAGATAATCTAGGTGGAGATCATTGATCTTAAATATTAACCTATTAAGGAGTATATTGTAGATATTATCACCAAACCTTTCACTGAGAGTAAGTATCTTCACTTACGATTTCTTTTGGGGGTGCGGGACATTAGTTCTTTAGGGGGGTTTCCTAGACCTTCATTTTGAGGAGTTTTTTTCCTTTAGGTTTTATAATTTCCTCATCTATTTGTATAGAGTACCTAATATGGCTACACATTTCTAAGACTCTTATCTGCTTATCTCTACCTAAACTTTATTTATGGGGGGGGGGTGTTGGTGCATTTATTTGTTTTCTTACATTTACTTTTATTTATTATTTATATTGGTGCACTAATTAATTATTGTAATTAGTTTTTTATGTTTATTAATAATTTTCACTAGATAGGATAAGCTTTATTAACTAGTAGTCAACTTGGACACCTATCTTGTTATAATGGAGTTCCACTTCACTATTCATGGTAAAATAGGATAAGATTGCTTAACTAGTAGTCAACTTGTATTAATCATTTACACAAGTTGGACACCTATATTTTTAGTGTGGAGTTTCACTCCACTATTATTGTAGTGAGACATCAATTTAACTACACGTGTTGTGTGAGTTCTTTGATCGTTATCTTGCATACCTTGCTCTATATACACAATGGCTATTTGTGTATTCTATATCAGATTAATATTGATTTATTATAATAATTCATCATATTTGAGTTATTTATTAATTTTTATTATTGTGTTAGATATATAATTATTATTTATTACTATTACTATTTTATCTCTTATTTATGCTTTCTATTAGATTCATTAGATCTTGTAGCTAATTTTAACACACTCCCCTTAAGTGTAAATTTGCAAGTTTTGGGGAAAAAGGTGATAAAAAGATGCCAGATGTTGTTTTAATATTAATAGGTGTGGAAATATGAGGGACATATAAAAAAACATAAGGAATATCCCACAAAAGGAGGAATCGCATCTTGGAGGTCTAGACCCTCAAACTTGCAAGCAGGGCTATTAGGTATGAATGGGCCTAGATTTCAAATGATAAGTCACTTTCATTTATAAACTTAGGAAATAATTATAATGTATTTAATAATTCATATGGGTTCAATAAATAGTTTTTAAAGCTTATGGAATGCAAACATGTCCAATTTTATGGCCTAGAACATAAGGGTTGTATGCAGGCTTATTAGACAAGGTTCTAGGCCAAGGCCAAATGGGGAGTCATTAAAAATTATAGCTTTAGATGATCACTTAAAAATATTGGATCATATTAATAAGGTAATTATAGGTTTTTTTAATTTTCCACCTTATAGATAAGACATCAGGAATCCATTTTTGGGCTCAGAGACACTATTAGGCCTATGGAAATGAGAAATCAAGCTTGACAAGACAATTTTGGATGCTCACATCTCCCTTGAGGTTGTGCATGGGAATATAAGAAGTTAAAGGATTTTGAATAAGGCATTAAACCATACATTTTTGAAATTTTTTGGTAGTTTCAATGTCCCATATTTATGAATGAACATTAAGAGGGTAAAATAGGCCTAAACCCTCCTAAACCCTTACCAGTGACCAGTTTGAAGAAATGGAGAAAAAAAGATAATATTATGGGATAGTTTTTACATAATGATGATTATATGTTGTATAAAACTCTCTAATTATACTCCCCATAAGGATGAGTTGTACAAAATTATACAAATGGAGTATAAAACATGATTTTATTGATATGTTTGTGAATTGTATAGGTTGTAGGAGGTTTAAAGAGATGTAAATTACATGAAAGGGAAGATTAGGACTTAAGATAACTCTCCATATAAATTTAATGAATTTGAAAAAATCCTAGGTGCCTCAACTATCTATTTCATCTCTGGCAAACAAAACTAACATAGTGACCAAGCTAGTGAGAAGGGTGGAAAACTTCAAGTGAAGTAATTTTACGGTATGACTAATATCTATAAGGCCATGGAGGGTATTGAAACATGTAATTAAATCCATCCAATATATTTTAATATAAAAATAAATCCAATTTTGAGTCCAAGTGTGCAGGGTGCATAAAAGAAAAGTTTCTTAGACTGTAAATGATGATAACTAATTTGTAGATGATTCTAAATGACTAAGAGTATAACCAATGCATGGAAAGGCATATATGAAATAATTACCTCTCATTAAAATAATTATACCTATCCCTAATTATTTTTGAGACATTCAAATAGGTCCAAATCATGAAAGCAATTTTATGAGCTAAAATGAGAACTTTCATGCTACTTTTCATGAATTTCATGCCTTGTATGGCCACCTGTCTCTTCTGACCTTATATGGTTCATCCCACATCCTATTCTCATGAATAAATAACTCCTTTTATCATATTAAAAAGTGTCTTTGTGACCCTTGGAATTTTATTTTCTCATCTCTCTCTCAAGTTCTATAAAACTTAGCCATTTAGGCCATTATAACTTATGCTCCACCTAAGTATGGTGAGGCCCTACTCATTTGCATATCATTTGATAAATAAGACTACTAATTTTTACCTCTTCATGACTATTCATAGTGTGTTTTACTTGGATGATTGATCTTTACTAGTGATAACTATGATTTTCTTAGCATGTTGTCTCATTCTTTGATCTTATTTATAGTTGGAAAGCTTCTTCTTGTAGGGCATGTGAAGTGTTCAAGGAAGTGTCAAGGTTGAGTGAGTTAGTATATTCACTAGTGACACTCAAGGCCTCTTTTCTAGTCTTCCTATCTTAAACATTCATCCATAACCTCATAATGTAATATTGATGTGAGAAGATGCATATTAGAGAAGTGTATGTTTGGTTAGTCTTTTGGTTTCATGTGTAACGTGCAGTTAGTAGGAAGTCATCAAATTATTTGGTGTATTAAATCTCTTAGGATAGTTTGCTTTTAATTTTCTCTCTACCTTTTCCCCTCTAAACTTTAGGTGTAATAGTGATCCAAAGTGGTACATCAAAGGAGCAATCCCTATCTAGAGATTCACCTCATTCACAGGATACCCACAAGCTAGAGGTGTTATCATTGCCACTTAGATGAGGAGAGTTGAGACATATATTCAAAGGGTGAAAATCCAAGTGATAATAGTGTATAATTTTTAGGGTATAAATATCTAGGATAAATTTTTTTAAGGGTAGTTCTATAGGGTAAAGGGCCATTACAAAAATTCTGAAGGGTAACCACAAAGGTTTCGAAGGGCACTTTTAAAAGGCCAAAGGTATGTTCAGAAAATCTAAAGGAATATGTGTCCTTGACAAAACTTCTGAAGGGTAAATTAGAGGGAAAAAATGCTTACGAGAAAATTATTGAAGGGTATGTCTGTAGGGCATTAGGTGTATCAGGTAAATTATCCAAAAACTAAATTCCATCAAGCAAAGGGCCCACAGACCCAATTCCTTTAAAGGAATTATTTAAGATAAAATGTCCACAATAATTTCCCTAACATAAATAGGTCAATGAAAAAAGTAATAAAATAATAAGTCCCAAGAGAATAGTAAATTTAGCCCATGAAAATATAAGTCTGAAATAATTAGTTCAAAGTAACAAACCTGATAGAACAAAAGATTTAGTCTATGGATACACAATACCAATGACATCTTGCCAAAGTATGAAAGAAAAAATCATGATCTTTTCCTAGAATTTGCATAGACATATAGAAGAGGGGGATCAAAATCAAGACAATAATTTGAAAAAGTGGGTCCCCATTTCCTATGGAAAGAAGGGGGATGTTGGGTACATCAAATGGAAATTTATAGGGGAAATACTCTCAAGTATTCAAGAACCCATAACTCTAGTTAGCAATATTTAGATCAATCATGAAGCGTGCCATATAAGAATACTTAAATAAAAAACATGAAAGAAAATCCTAAGTTAATTCACACAACATACTTGCCTTCTAATTTATTAGATTTGTGTGTGTCAAAATGTGTAGTTTATTTAACCCCTACTGTGATGAGTTTTTTGAAGGCTTTGATGGGGATGTAGGTTTCATTCCTTTATCTATTAAAGCTCCAAAATAAAGGAAGATTAGGCATTGCTATGCTACCAGCCAAACATCCATAGCCTCAACAGAGATACCTTGGACTCTTCTTTTCATTCCATTATTTTATTTTGATCATGATGCATCATACATTAACCTTATTTCATTATGTGAGATTTTTGATTTTCTTTAGATTGTATTTTTCTCTTTTGAATCCATTGGTTCTTTCTTATTTTGTTTTTATTTCACTCTTATTTTATTATTAAATGGAAAAGAGAAGAGATGAAATCCCAGTGAGCTGATATAATTATAAAACAAATAATTACTAGAACATCCCTACCAACTACACATATACATAAAATTATCACTTCCAACAAGTATTTAATGTGATAAGTGCATTTGATCCAATAAAACAAAAAATGAATCTAAATTTGTATGAATTACTCCAAGATAAAATTCCATATGCCTAGTAAAATTATTTAATTATGAAACCATTTAGAATAATCCATGATTACCTACCTTCATCCTAAAGACTCAAAAAATGCAAGCATACACCTAATTTGTAAACTAGTCCCAAAGTGTCAAGATTTTAATTTTACCATTTTCCATAAGTCATAAGTTCAATTAGTTTGGATTTTAACTTGGTTATAGTCATAATAAACATAATTCCAATCATCAGAGAAAGCAAAGAACAACTAATCTAAGAAAGCACTGAAATCTAATTTAGAAAACATTAAATATAATCTATGAAAGCAAAATACTGAAAGCAGGAAAGATTAATCTAGAAATCATGAAACTAGTCTATGAAAGCAAGAAATATAATATATGAAAGTAGGGAACTATTCTAAGAAAGTGAGAAATCTAATCTAATATTACAACTACATTCATCTATCCCTCATTACTCAGTAACATTAGTAGATGGTACATCCATGAAGTAGTGCTTTAGGAACTATCCAATGATTGGATATGCAAGATCATTACCTTGGAGGTCCTTTAGATGAAATGAATTGTTTTTCATGATCTCTAAAATTTAATATGTTCCAATCCATAGTGGGGTAAACTTGTTATGTTATCCTTTCTTCTCATGGGATTTATCCCAAAGTAGCACTAGATCTAAAATCTTGAATGCTTTGACTTTTGCTCTCTTATCAAACCACCTCTTAACCACATCCTAGTGTTTGTTGAATGTTTGTAAGTCCTCAGTCCTTGAATATTTAATTTATATTATGTCCATCAACCTTGATTCTACTTTATCACTTGGTTTTTTGTAGTCCTGTATGAACTGATAAGTGGGTAACTTCAACAAAATTGGGAATACAAGTTTGCATCCATTTACTCATAAATAGAGTGAAGATTTAAGGGCTTATTTGTGTCTGTTTGGTCTACCCAAAGATCATACTTAAATAAATTATTCCAATCCCTAGGCTTGTCTCTAGATTACTTCTTAATTACATCAATTATATTTTTTTCATTGATTCTGCCATCCCATTTCCCTAAGGATAATGGTTAAAATCTGACCTAATAATAATCTAGCTATTATGTGCCCTCTTAGTAAATTCTATCGAGATGAAATCTGGTCCATTGTCACAAACTAGAGAAATAAGCATGCCAAATCTAGTTATTATGTGTTCCTCTGAGAAGTGAATGACATCTTGTGCTCTGTAGTTCTTTATGGCTATGGATTTAGTCCATCTAGTGTAATAGTAAGTACAAATTTATGGTTTGATAAAGAATTTGGGTTGATGACACCAATGAAGTACAAACCCCATTGGGAAAATGGCCTTCCTTTAACAACTGGCTGTAAAGGCATTGATATATGTACTTTTCTCTTGGCTAAAGCTTGGAATTCATGACATGTTCTCACATGAGCATGAGTATCTTTGAAAGCTGTTAGCCAGTAGTAGCCCATTCTTAAGATCTTATGGGATATGAAATTCCTATAAGGATGACCACTACCTATCTTTTGATGCAAGTTCTCTAATATTTCTATAGCTTCTTCCTTAGATACACATATGAGATAAATACCTTCATAATTTTTTTTTATAGAGGACTCCTTTATTAACCATGTAATGAGAAAATTTGAGCCTCAAATATCTTCTTATCTCTCTATTGAGCTCCAGAGAACAAGTTACTGTTATTAAATACTATATCATATCAATATACCATTCTCCTTTAGATACTTGAGCTTCACATACCTCTTCAACTATGAGGCATGGATTTAGTTTATTCATAGGATAAATAATGCCTTACCCTTGAATTATATTTACAAGCTTGATCTTTATGTCAAATTCTTATAGTTTGTCCATTCATTTGCCTCATCATTCTTCTAGCTCATTCTGTGATAGGGTGAACTTGATAATAGGATGAGGCATGATGGTAATTACTTTATTCCTCAATATGTAGTGCTAAAACATCTTCACTACTTTGATAAGGGAAAAAATATGTTTGTAAATCATAGAGTACTTGAGCTTTGCATCTTTCAAATTCATGCTCATGAACATGATTGGATGTTCAGTTTCATCCTTCTTCTACATGATGACATTAACAATCATATACTCTGAAGTAAATGAGTATAGGTAGAAATATTTATTAAAATCTAGACTGATTAGCATTGGAGCTTATGATATTACATCTTTAATGTCCTTGAATGACTTTCAAGCTTTAGTTGTCCATTTTATTTTGGCATCTTGCTTGAGCATGGTGTTTAAAGGTCTGATGATCTCTATAAATCTTAGATGAAATTACTTATGAATTTAATATTTTTGAAGAATGATTTGAGCTCCTTTTTATTTTTTGTTGACTAAATTTTTGAAATCACCTAAATTCTATCTAGATCAATGGTGATCCCATCCTTGGTTAGGATGTGCCCCAAAAACTTGCTTTTAATCACTCTAAATATACTCTTCTTTGGATTTAATGAAACATTAAATCTTCTGCATATTTTGAATATGGACTATAAGTGACTTATGTGGTCCTTTCAATTCTTTGAAAATATCATAAGATCATCCATGTAAATGATTATGCATTTTATTATTAGTCCTTTGAAAGTGTGATCCATAACACATTGAAAGGTAGCTCCTACATTTATTAGGCCAAAAGGCATCCTCTTATATGCATAAATTCCAAAATTCATAGTGAATTTTGTCTTCATTCTATCCTCAAATTATACTAGTACCTGATTGTAGCCTAAAAATTCATCTAAGAAGGACATCATTTCGTAACCACTCACTATTTGTATCACCTCATCCAGAGAAGGTAGGGGATACTTATAATTTTTAGAAGCCTTAATTAAAATTTTTGAAGTCAACACATAATATGATCTCACCATTCTTATTTTTTACTAGGACCAAATTGGCCATCCAAGCAGAATGTCAGATTAGGAAAATGAGTTTTACATTTAAAATCTTTTCCACTTCTCTTTGAATGAGAGGCTCTAGAATAGGATTGACTGAAATTTGCCTCTACCTAAATGGTTTATGATTTGGCTTCAAGAGAATCATATGAGTGATGACCTAAGGGCCATAAAATTTCAGATCTTCATCTGTCCAAGTAATGATGCCCTTATATCAAGTGATTAAATCCTTCACTCACTGTCTTTCTTCTGGGGTGCACCTAAGAGCAATATTAACATATCATGGGTTATGCTCATCTGTTAGATTTTATCTTTTAAAATCTAATTAATTGAATTTTGGTCATATTAATTGTTATTCCTAAGGATCTATGTCAAATGGTCTTTCTAAGGAGACCAAGCTGGCTGGAATTTGATTCTCTTTAAGCTAAAGAATGCCCTCTTTGTTTGATTCCTCTTGAAAGAGGTGATTAATGTATTTATCATTGATAATTTAGGATTTCAATTCCCTTAATTTATTTATAAATTGGATAATCTACTACTCATCATAAAATGCCTAGAAATTTTCTACATTATTTGGAATAGAAGGGCATGGTACCAATTCAATTGAGAACCTTTTTACCTTAGACTCTTATAACAACTCCCGATTGGTAGCAACAGTAGCTAATGAATCAATGGTTTGATTTTTCTCTCTAGGAAATGCTACTATTTTGAAAGATTCAAAGATTTCAATCAAGTCCCACACTCTGTGCTTGTATCCCTTTAAATAAGATATCTTGTATTGGTATTTATTTTTGACTTGATTGACCACCAGCTCTGAGTTGCCAACTATTGATATTTGCTTGACATTTTTCTTAAGTGCAAAATATAGTCCCAAAACTAAAGATTCATACTCAGCTATGTTATTAGTACATGGAAACTATAACCTTTATGCTACTAATAATTTTTTATCTTATGGATTAATCAACTCAATTCCTATGCCTAATCCTTGCTTAGATCTAGCACCATAAAAGTGTAGAGTCTATAGCTGATTGGAAACTTTAGGTTCTGGCTTATGTACTT
Organism: Torreya grandis; assembly: GCA_037957365.1. Lineage (NCBI taxonomy): Eukaryota > Viridiplantae > Streptophyta > Pinopsida > Cupressales > Taxaceae > Torreya > Torreya grandis. The sequence goes on along the minus strand of JARHVA010005193.1, from coordinate 663,660 downwards.
GATTCTAAGTAGTAAAAGTATAAATATCAAGGCTAGGAGATTCACTTTACCTCTTCATTCTTGACATTATACTCTATAATGGGATATTTCATTCTTCTCTCTCTATCAATTTTGATTTGATTCATAACTCCTCTCCATGGAAACCATTTATGATAAAAGTCTATAGAGAGATATCTGTTAACTATTTTAGACCAATCCCTGCTCAACAACAACCTTTATCCTTTTGGTATGTCTACCACTAGATTATCAATGGTCATTTAGAATCTTGACTTAGAGGATACTTGAATGTGCAAATTGTTTAATTCTCTAACCACTGGGATCACTATTTTTTCTAATTGTGAAATTTTCCTCTTTGAAGGGCTTGATTTCAAACCAAAATTTTGACATATAGATGTAGGCATGATAGTTCAAAATGCTCTAGAATCAACTAAATAGTTATGAATATTCGTCTCAAATGCTCGAATAGTCAACAAAAAGGGTAAAACTTCTAGCTTACTCTTGTAGATGATGCTGATGTTAGATGATTTTGATTTCTCTATGGATGCTTTTTACTTTTCCATAGGTATATTCCTAGTAATAGACTTATAGATCAACTCCTTTTGTTTGGTAATCTATTCTTAGTCATGAAGATTTATAATCTCCTTGATCTTTTTCATATCCTCAACAATGTTGTATCCTCCTTTACTTGGTTCTTCTTTATTATACTACTGATATTTCCCCTTCAGAGAGGGTGGATTATTGTCTACTTTTAGATTAGGAGGAATCACTATGGTATTTGGAGAATTCAATGTTGTGAGTGGCTGCATATTCCTTAGATTGTATACACCTATATGGAACTACTAGAAGGCATGAACTTCATCTATGTTTTCCTCTAGCTCATTATCATCTTCACCTAGAAAAGGGAATTCATGAGTTTTAAAGAACATGGTAGTGTTAGAAGAGCTAGGATTTGGATGATGCTTAGGAAAATTATGCATTTGATCTTATTTAACCACCTCTTTGAAATATGTTGATTGCTATGAAAAATTCAATATAATTGAGCTCAACATGCTTGGAAGTATTATGAATTCTATACCAATTGGGAAGGATCATCTCTGTTATGTTGATCTCTAAAAGTTTGTTAGGCTACTCAGGCATATTGAATGGTCTATGGTATCTTTAGAATTGAATGTTTTAATTGCTGGTTGGGCCATTTGCATTGCCCATCTTCCTATTCATATTCAATAAATCAGTGCTCAACTTTTGAACCATCTTTTGAATATAATCTAGTTCTAACTTGGTGAAATTCATACCTTATAAAATGGTAGTGGGAAGTGCAACTGCTTGCTGGTTCTGCTAATAACCATTTCCCATCATATGATTGTTTAAGTAGCCAAAATTTAGATGTGTTGTCTAAGTCATGGGAGGCAACATATATAACTATTTTTTATTGAATATTGAGACATTCTACCTTGCATGTGGAACTAAATTTAGTGATAAAAATCATTATTGACATTAGGAACTCTAGGTGTTTGAGGATTGAGCTACCTATCTATGGTGATATCCTCTTTAAATACTAATTCCAAAGTGTTAACCAAAATTTCTCTTCTCAAAAATATGATAGTGATAGGTTCCAAGGCATTCTTGTACATTTCCAATGCTAATTCCACCTCTAGTTTATATCTTGGGGTCAACTAGTTGTATATGTTCTACCATCTTGCATTGAAAACATATATGGGCTCATTAGGTCCCCTCTTCATGTTGGTGAAGTAATTTTATACCAAACCAAGATTGGTGACCTATCCAAACTATGCAAGAAAAGATACTTGACATTCATCCCAAGAAGTGATGGAATTTTTTGTTAGATTTAAATACCAATCATCAAAAACATCCATCAAAGTAAAAGGGAATAATCTGCATGCAACATCTTCATCTATGAAATTCATTAATCTTAAAGCAAATTTAACTAATTTGATATGTTCCTCTATTGTCCTTTCTCTTGAAGGAGAAAAGGATGGTCAGTACTTTTTAGGATTTTGAGGTAAATCATACACGTCTCTTAGGATGGTGATAGTATATCCAACTAATGAGGGTTATTATTAAGCCATTGGTTGATTAATAGATAAAGGGTTCCTTACAAGTAAGGGGTTCATTAATAGAGGGGGATTATTCTAAATTGGGGATGTTAGCATAGTTATAGGTTTCCTATGATTTGATAAGGCTGAAACTAATAAACAATCCTAAGAATTAGATTTGGTTAGTCTTCTACGTGATTCTAGTGCAAGTCTATGTAAATGATAAGTACTACTATCAAGGGTATTGACCCTCTTTCTAGCATCAATCTAGCCTTATTGATGTAGGTTTTATGCACACCATAACCTTAATGAGGTAGCCTATAATGTTGTAGGATCTCAATAAAGGTAAACTCCACTCCAAGGCATGAGTTGCAAGTATGTGGTCTATTACAACCTATTGATGGAATAGTGGGTAGGGCATGCAGGTTATCAATAAGGATTTGGATGGAGGTGTGGTTTTTAATAAGGGTATTTAATCTCTATGTGAGTTGGATGGGTGGTTGGTTGTTAATCTAAAGTGGGTAGATCTTAAAACAAACTCAAAAAGGAGGGAAGGGTAAGGTAGTAAAGAAAGCTCTCTAGTTTTCATAAATCACTTCCCTAGCTAGTTTCTAAAAGGACAAGTACTTTCAAAACCTATGCTTGTTGCTAGAAATAATTACACACACACAATCGGACACAAATAAGAAGTCTAAGGAGATAAATATTCAAGAAATTTACAAGCCTCAGACAAAGATTGATCTTTTTAGGGTAGCTATTACACACCCTTAATTAGGGTATTATGGCTCAAGATAGTGAAGTATCTGAGGTATCTATTACACACAAAAAAAAAATTAAATTTAAGAAAATACTCATTAAAAATCAAAATTATGAATCAATTTGAACTTGATTATCTTAACCAATATACTTACCAATCTTTTAATAGCTATTGTATATCTATAGATTAGTATATCAATTAAAATAATCAAGAATCCATTCAAAACTTTTGTACACTAAAGATTATTGAAACATACATCCAAATAAAGTAACAACTAATTACATAGGAATTGGAAATAAAATAGACAAACACATTCATTTATGATCAAAACTGATGTTACTCCTATATTCAAAAATTCTCTAACAAAAATCCAAGTTACATTACAATTGTTTATATAGACTTGGGGAAGGGGTCACCTCATCTTCCAATTTCATGCAAGGTCATTACATGTGATAATCAGAATATGAGTTCTAATTTTGGTCTAAAACCATATGAGTCTACTTATAGTTTATTAATTTAAATTAGCCTTTACCTAAAACTATGTAACATGTGCTTGTGTATAAAGACAAAGGCAATTTTTTACAATTATAATTTGAACTGTATGCAAACTTTAGAATATGCACCATTTATCAAAACTTCATATGCATCCTTTTATAGGTTGTGAGAACAACCTATTGATCTTTCAAATTAACCACCTTATAATGGAAATTTGATATATGCATGAAGGACCAAAATCACTTTACTAATGTTTTAGAACTAGCAGCACTACTTTCAGATGTGACTAATCTAAACTATGCATTGCATGCTCACCTATGAATTTTATAGAATATAGATCTTCAATTTTATATTCACCATTCAGATTAAGACATGCATGTTCATACTCTAGCTTAACTGTGAGACCCAAGGTCTATTGATAGATATATCTCAAGTGTCCAAAGATTTTAATTTTATATTTATAATTCCCTATTAACTTTTGAAATATGACATGCGTCAACACTTGATTGAGTCCAATATCTTTGAAAAGTCCACCTAGGATGCACACCATCTATCCTTTGCACTTGTTTAATGTGGTTCATTTGATTTTAGTGTTTTTGGCTAATTGAATCCTATGTGCTTAACATTATCATTCTCTATTTTGATTTGCTTCATATGCGTGCCACTTGGTATTTACTCAAGGCTCTTAAGCTCTATGTACTAGGATCCCTACTTCTCATGGGTTATTAGATCTACATATCAGGCTCCCATGATGGTGACACTTGTCACTCTCATGGAGATTTGACATTTCAACTTTCTCTTACATCATTCGATCAAATAGGACCAAGTGGACATGCATCATAGGATCTTGGCTTAGACCTTTTAACTTATACTTTGATCATGTGGGTATGCCACTTGGCATATCTCTATTTAATTTGGGACCTTTGAAAAGTCTTCATCAATCTCACACCATTAGATCAACTATATGGATCAATGTGAACCATCAATCTACTAGGTCTAATTTTGAATTCAAATGGGTAATTGACAAGGTTAAATTTGACATTTACATGACTATTAAATGATGTCCTCATGATTTTCAAATGATCATTAAATTACTGAGGTTAAATTTGATGTTTGCATGAATGTCAAATGATGTTTGTGCGACTGTCAAATGATGTTCACATGATTGCCAAATTGAATCTCATAAGTTTGACACATTATCAAGGTTAAATTTGACATTCATATGATCATCAAATGACATCATCATGACCATCAATTAACATCCATGTGACTATCAAATTTAAGCTCATCAATTTGACATGTGTCATTTCTTCAGTATTCCTTGCTCCTACAAACATAAGCAAAAAATGACTTAGCATAATACTTTGGGAAATATGTATAAAGGACCCTGCATGAATATTCTAGTCTAAGGTCTTAGTATTAGTAAAGTTTTATTTAGATCTGGCCTAAAAAAAGATCCTACATTTAATTTTGATGACCTAGCATAAAAATATATGATTGGGATCCTTGGCTAAAATATTAAATCAATCTCAATACATAATGAAAATGTTCTCTAAGCATGGGTGCCACTTGGAAGTATGGTATTTATTTTGGGGCAATTGTTGTAGGGGAGTTATTATGGGATTTATATTGTTGGGACCCTAATTTCATTAGACAAAATGTTTGAGACATGAATTCTAAAGGAATTCCATTGGGGGAATTATTTCGGACAAAATGTCCACAATAATTCTTTCAAAGACTCAATTCTCTCAAATAACATGTCCAAAGGAATGTTTGAAGGGATGGCCTCAAAAGGGCCAAAGGGAATGATGTTTCAGATAAAATGTCTAAAGGGAAAAAGGCCTAGAAAAAAATTCCCAAAGGAATTAGCCAAAGGGTAAAAGGGTCTGGGACAAAAGTCCTAAAGGGTAAGTCTCGAAAGGAAAAGGGCCTAGGATAAAGTTTTGAAGGGTAAGTGGTCACTACAAAAAAGTTTGAAGGGTCATTTTCTAAATTTCCAAAGGGTTAGTTCAGAAAGTTTGAAGGGCATGTACCCTTAGGGGAATTATTTCAGGATTTTTGCATTAGAAAAAATGTCCAAAACATAAAGTCTGAAGGAATTGACCTGGGTTGAAAGTCTGAAAGTATAGGCTTGTAGGGTAAAAATGCTCGAGACAAAAGTCTTGAAGGGTATGTTCAAAAAGGCTAAAGGATCTACTTCATGGTGAAAATCCACAAAAGGGTAGACTTCATAGGGTAAAAAGATCCAAGGACAAATTCCCAAAGGGTATTTCCATAGGGAAAAGGGCCATTACAAAAGTATTGAAGGGTAACAATAAAGGTTTTGAAGGGCACTTTTAAAAGGTCGAAGGGTGTGTTCAAAAAGTCCAAAGGAATATGTGTCCTTGAAAAAAATTCCAAAGGGCTAGTCAGTGGGCAAAAAGGCCTGAGAAAAAATTCCTAAAGGGTATGTCTATAGGGAATTAGGTGTATCAGGAAAATTATCCACAAATCAAATTCCATTGGGCAAAGGGCCCATAGACCCAATTTTTTTGGGGAATTATTTTAGATAAAATGTTTTCAATAATTTCCCTGACATAGATAGGTATGTGAAAAAAGTCTTGAAAGAAAAAATCTTAAGAGGATAAAAAATTTAGGCCATGAAAACGTAATTCCACAATAATTATCTTGAAGTAAGAAACCTGATAGAACAAAATATTTAGTTTATGGAAACACAATACCAATGCCATCTTGCCAAAGTATGAAAGGCCAAATCATGATATTTTCCCATAATTTGCATAAAATTATAGACGAGGGGGCTCAAAATCAAGAAAATAATCTGAAAAAAGTGGGTCCCCATTTCATATGGAAATAAGGGGGATGTTGGGTACAACAATAAGTAGGTTTTAAGGTTGATTATGTGAGTTAAGGTTTTGTCCTTCATTTGCCTTGTGCTTTTCTAGTCATTGGCCTTTTTGAGACATTTTTAATGGTGAGAAGAGTATAGAGTATATTTATGATTTGAATAGCATGTTTTAATGTCATTTTATGCCTAACATATGAACAATCAGGTTGATCACATTCTGGACTAACTTCATGACTCATTTCCATGTAATTTTGACCATTTTGTGCCCTCTAAGGAAGGTTTTGTAAGGTTATGATAGTATATAATTATGAGGAAGATTAATTTAATATTTATTCACCTTATTAGACATTTTAAATACTTAGTAACACATTTTACAACATTTCAATTAGATCTCCTTAGTGAATTTGGCTTTTTCAGTGCAAAAACATGCCTTTTTGAGGCATTTATACAAATTTTCAAAGGGTTTTTACGATAAAAGAATAAAATAGGATTAATTGGGTCCATAAAGGGTCATATAAGTGGTTTATAGGAATTTTTAGGTGAAAAAATTGAAAAAACCTATTTTACTCCTATATCAAATTCCTTGGCAGCTCTAGAAGGGCAGTTTTCAAATGCTTAGTAAAGAAAGAGGAGAGAGAGTTAAGAGATGAAAATTTATAAATTATTATGGGTAAAATTAAGTTTTAAATTAGTGAAAATTTTTAATGAATTTTTGGCCTCTTATTTATGAAAAATCACTAAGAGTGATAGCAGGTCACTATGGCCTATACATTTGAGAGGGGTCTGTTCTTGCACCTGTTTCTCAATATCATAAATTGATGGAGAGGAATGGTTTTGAGGGATGATTTTATATGTCATGATTATACTTTTAATATTTTTTTAATATAATAACTACTTATAAGAAGGTACTTATATCATAAAACCTATTTCTTATGTTGTCATTGTAAATGGTTTTTTTAGTCAACTTTAGAGTAGAAACTGAGTTGTCAGGTAATTTCATTCATCTTAATAGGTCTCCATAAGGTTAAAATGTCCTCAAATAGATATTATCATAGGTTTAATTAGGCCACATATCCAAGAATTCGTTAATGGATCTCAAAAGCATCTCCAAGGAATCCTTGTTTAGTAAATACTAAGGTTTCCTAGCATATTTTTAGGTTTTATCATATTCATAGGTTTAAAATTTGACTTATTATCCTCATCCAATGAGCTCCAAATTGAAATATATGGTAGAGGATGGGATCATCCTTGCATAATACCTTCAAGTGGTTTTAGATTCCCTTTCCATGCCCATTTTTCACTTCCATCATTGACTTGTCCATTCTCACTGTCATACACAACCATATTTCACTGTGTTCATACTCATTTACACCTTCATTAAAGATTACCATCCTCCATTCATGGTTTTCTCCCCTTCCATTCATATCCATGCAAATTAACCTATCACAAAGAGGAGCCAAAGCATAGTAAAGCTCATTATGGTTACTCAAAGAAAATTTATAGACCATAAACCTTACCTATAGCCATGAAAAAGATGACCTACAGTCAAGAACATAGTCATGGTTCTTCATGAAGAATATAAGATAGATAATTATAGGAAAGATGTCTTTTCAAGGTTTTTTCTCACACTATCTCATCAAGATGCATCAAGGAAGGGACAAGGATCATGACATGGTTGTGATGAATTATTTAAGTTCAAAACACAGTCATAATCCATACAATGGAGACACCCACCTATAATAGGCATATAACTTGACAATTTTTTAGACTTTCCTAGGTTTGTGAAGGCTAGTTGATTCATTCTCATACAGAAAAAGATAGTATGAAGTAGATACCAAGAGGGGAAACAAAAAAAAAACATATGTCAAGCCTTGAGTGGCTCAAGAATCTCAGGAGGAAGCACCTATAGTCATATTCCAGGACAATCAATAACTATAGTAAAGATGTATTCAATAAAATGTTACCTTGAAGGCACTACAAGGCATGACTATTGATATCATATGAAGAAGATTAAATCAACCTCCTCAAGTTGTAGTAATGGAAAGATAGAGAGCATATTCATGCTTGGTGACTAGTCCAAGTTCAAGCATAGTCTATCCATATAAATTTGACATCATACAGCCTCAGACAGTTGAGGAAGGGCATAATCCTTTAGAAGATTTGGTTATGATAGGAGAGTGTGATGAAGATAGACCATAAATAAAGGATTCTCAATCTTAATGTCATAAACGTTTAAGAAGAAGTCATGTACTTGCATTTAAGTGTCTTAGAGACACCTACATGTCTATTTTAGGTCAAAACCTATAGTTGGTCAAGGTCTTGGCAACCTTAATGCCTGTCGAAGTGAAAATGAGGATTGTTGGATTAGCCAAGATCCAATCATATGAGGATATTTAACTTATGTAAGTTTGATTAAGAACAACACAAGATCAAGGTCTTGTAGGGATTAAAAATAGGAAAGGGACCTACAACTAGCCTCAGTAAAAAACTATAGCCAAGAAGGTGGATGTGAACTCTTGAGGAGATTTTCAATTTTTGAAACCTTTAAGGAGGGTATTGAATTTTATGAAGATATAAACATGATGAGAGATAATCAAGAAGACTTTGTGTTTTATTCAAATTCTTTAAGCACAAAGATACCCTGTTATAGTGTGTACAAGCCTGAATAGTCAAGCACAATCAAGTAAAGGGTTGTTGGAGTGGTTTGTTTCCAAGTTGATTGAATATTGTGATAGAGAAGCATCATGTCTAAAAAAATAATTCAAGAGAGTAATGAGATGACAAATAATTAATAGTATGGAGAGGGTTTCAAACATGATACCCAACTAGGTTCACCCCAAAATAGATGCCTACAACCATACAAGAGATGTTAGTACATAGTCCTAGCTTCATTCTTTTAAAGACTTAGAAAAAGTGATCAAAATAGAACTTCATGGTATGAAATATTCATAGTGATGATAAATGAGGACAAAGGATCAATTGAGGGTTTCCAAACACCTAGTACTATAGTCAATCACCTTGAAAATCGATACCTACATCCATCATAGGGATAAAATCTTTCCATTTAAGCTAGTACATAATTTGAGAGGTAGAGTTATTAAGGATTTTCATATAAATTTAAATAATATGAATCAAGAATATAATTATCATCAAGAGATTAACATGATGAGAGTGTTAACATATAGATATTACAGTCAAAGTCAATATACAGACACCTATAATCAATAGATGGAATTATCCTCTCACAGTCATGAACAAGATACATACAAGATATATTTCAAGTCAAAGAGTGAATATATGAATGAGATATTATGAAAATAAAATACCAATTGACATCATAAAAACCTTGAGAAATCCACTCCATCACTGTCAAGAACATAAGGTGAAAGTACAACTGTTATATGGACATGACAATCTTTAAGGCCAAAAGAGCTACTTTGAGAGCCAATAAGATATTAAGGAGTTAATAAAGAGGTTTTACATGTTTGTGAATATATATTAAGTAATATTTCATGATGATATTATCACTAGACACTTCTTAACCTAAAATACATGCACCTACAACATTGTTAGTTTAAGCAAATGAGTTTTCTTGAGGGTAAGGTATGGTGATAGGTGGCATGAGGTATGAAAGTTTACCAAGGATGGTGTAAAAATTTAAAGTAAGGTTTTTATGTAAATTTAAAATCATATACATCATGTTATATTAAAAAAAAGGAAAAAAAGGAAGAAAACTTAGAAGTTGATACTAGAACTAACAGGCAACTCAAACTAACTTTTGGTAAAAATAGTCTACGGGATAAAATATGAATCCAAATGGCATGAAATTTTATCGAGTTATTCCTTGTGACTTTATCATCCCATATAAAGTATTATTGAGGTCATTATAGGAGGGTATATACTCACTATTTTTGCACAATCATCAACCTATTTAAATCACTGTCAAATGCAAGTAGGCAGTGTTTTTAAGGTGTTTCAAGGTGCAACAAAGGGTTTAAAGTTAATTAAATTATTAGATAAGAATTGGAGGGTGTTTTAAAATCTTCAATTTTTTTTTATAAGGTGGTAACACTCCATTATCTAAGTAAACCATGCCCCTGAGGGAAAATGAAAATAGGCATGCCTAAAACCCTCAAGGCATACAATCCTCATTTTTAACTCTTTAATGAAGTTTTTATTCATTTTATGGACATGGAGACATGGTGGAAGGTAACTTAAACCTTGAAGAAGCTGGTGAAGTGAATAAATTTCCATAAATATTATTTTTTATGACTTTCATAGGGTCCTTTGCACACACATTCTTGGTAACCTCCTAAACTCATTTTTAGTACGTAGAGAACTTAAAAAGCCTTCTACATGGGATATCCTAATTTTAATGGTTGGTGAGGGGGTAAGTTTACTTTATTTTCATGTCAATTGGTAATCCATATGCTATGAGCAATCTTTAAGAAGATTTGAACCTCTTAAACCCTTTTAAAACTCTAGTTTGAACCAATTTGCTGAGATAGGATTGGAAAATTCCTAAAATTCCATGGTTTGCTCCTAAAAAATACCATAGGTTAAGTAGACTCTAAGAGGATCATTGAAATGTGTTTTTTTTGTACCTTTACTTTTACAGAATAGGTAAAAAACTATGCTTTTTCATGTTTTTGAGCTAAAATAAGGGTTCTAAAGAGTGTGGAATGATGCCAATCAATGGGGAAGGTAGCTAAAGTCTTTTTTTATCTATTAAAACTAAAAAATCTTGATGAATGGATTTATAAGTTCCCAAATTATTTAGATGTTTTGGGCTAATTTGAAAATGCTTCAAAAAGGCAAGCTTGCTAATGACCATTTCAAGTTTCTTATATCTCCATAGTGTTTTAAACCACCAAAATTGACATGTAGCATGGTAAAAGTGAACCAAATGTTTTTTGTGATTTTCACATGTGTGGGGGGGGGTCTCAATAGCAATATTTTAACTTTTTAGGCCTATAAGGGCTAATTAGGCCTAATTTGACTGAAAGAATATTCTAGAAAAGACATTTTCATTTTGATTTGGCTCACCAATTTTTTTTTGGAGCTATAAAGGGTATATAGTATCTAAAAATGTGTTTATACTCTCATTATCATCTCCAAATTCTCCCAGACAAGGATATTTGCTTAAAAAAAGGCTATAAGGAATTGAGAGGAAATGCATAGTTTTGGTGTAAAACCAGGTCTTTTTGAGGATTTGATGGATAAAATTTCCTTGTTCTAGGTCTGGTATGATTTTAAGAATTCATACATGGAGGAAATATCAAAACCTAAAGAAAACTTGAAGAAAGACCAACTTTTGCCTTTTACACCTTAGTGAGAATGAGAAACTTAAGGGGATAAAAGACTAAATAAGTGTATATGACTCTTAATAAATCCTTAAAAAGATGAATCATGAGATGATACATGAAATTTTTAATTAGATTAAATCATGAAAGGGTCTTAATTGAAGAAGAAAAAGTGTCAAAAGGTCTCCAAATTCCAATAGAACTCATTTCCCTTCCTACACTCTCCTTGAAGACAAAGTCAAATAAGGTTGAACAAGTTTCATAACATATTGAGCCAAGTGGTGAGAAATCATAAATGAGCATAAATAAGGGTTAAATTAAATAATTTAATGGACTTGAAGGCCTAATTTCATGGAGGAAGACTCATTCACCAAGGAGACATGTAAGCTAATATATAGGGGGCTAAAGCATGAATCTAGGAACTCTCCAAGTTGTCAAGCCTTGAAAAATCATTATGAAAATGTTCCAAAGTCCCAAAAACTTTTGAAACTATATCATCCACACCACCCTATGCATGATTAATATTTTAAAGGATTGAAGATGTGTTACCAAAAGGATGAGGAAGACCAAGTTTGAAGTCTCCTATTTTGGGTTTGCTTTGTCTCCAAGCATTTATTTTTGCTATTTGAACTTATTTTATAGAATGTAATTGATCACTCTTTGATTTTAGTTGTGCATAAAGGCTGCCAAAATTTTTACTCACTTTTTGAGAGAGAAAAAAAGCTTTTATTCCTCCATTTTTAGGTTTTTTGAGTGAAGAGTATATGTTTTCCATTGATCTAATGTAGTGAAACATTTGTTTTCCTATGTTATTGTCTAGTTATAATACCTTCATGAGTGATATTTGATATTATACAAGTCATATTAAGTGTCTAGATCAACTTGAGTTCAAGTATTGGATGTGATTTTAATTTTTATACACTCTTTCCTTGCATAAACTGAGTTTGTCAAGTCCTTCTAAAACACTTTTGTAGAAGTCATCCTTGAGTCTATAGAATGTGTGAAAGTTTCACCCTTTCATAAGAGTGTCATTAAAAGCATAAGTGGTCATAAAACATTGGTGCATCGCCTCTATTTCTAGTTCTCTTTCAATTCCATTGCAAATAGTGATTTTTGAACCCTTTTCATTGCTAGAATTAGTAGATAGTACGTTAAGAATAATTTTTAGTTAAAGCACCAAGGGAACCATCCATATCTAGAGATTATCTACCTTAAAATGTCACCCACACTTAGGAGAGATTCCATATTCCATTAGGAATGAAAAATAACACACTTTCTCTCAAGGGTACACTTCTCCAACACATATCCATGAAAACCTTTGTCCAACACTAGCTAGGGATGGATAAAGGTTGAAAAATACTCCGGGTCTTAATGGTTTCACCTTTTTTATATTGACATATCATGGATTTATCTACATATTTCAAGACATCCACCTTGAGTCATGTTGACCAATTTCTATCCTGAGGCCTAGAAAGGTGTCAACTTGAGTATTGGGATATTTGGTCTATTATGAAAACCTCATAGTTGTCATGTATGTTGAGGGATCAGGGAAACTCAAAGGAAGGTTCATTGGTTGTCAAGTGAATGGGTATGAGTCTCATGTCTTTTCATGGTCATGTATTAGTTACAACTTGTGTTAAGTGTCCTCATAGTGCGCGAGTATCTTTATATGTATTTAATAATGGATTGAAGTGGCCTTATGATCTATAATGACTTAATGAAGATGGTTGAAGGTGGTAATTGATGATTCATCATGATATTTTTATAGTGTATTAAATATATTAGAGCTAAGGTGGAATATAAGCCTTAAAAAGGGTGATGAACATATATAAAAGCCTCATAAAGAAATTCTATGAAGGTTATAAGGTACTCTTTTGATATTCGTTAGCAATCTTATTTTGAAACTATATGTATGTGGTCTAAAAGTGAAGGTTTTGGTATTTAAATGGAAAAATCTGATCTCAAAAGGCCATTAAATCATTCATAACATATTTTAACTAACACCATGGTCATTATATTGCTTAGTCACACCGTTATTGATTTGAAAATGTCTCTTCTACGAGCTTAGAAGGTTCTTTGGCCACCAAAATAACTCCCACATGTGAAATATCCCTCCTTTTTACTATCTAAAATGTGTTATTGTTTAAATATGTATTTTTGACTTAATTCCTCATGTTTCTATAAAATGGTCATTTGAAGATGAAATAAGAAGAAATGAAGTAGAATTTGCAAGTTTTGACAATGTTTTTAGATGGTACAATTTCGTAAGGTATGGATTTGATCAGGAGGAGTCTTGGATATGCAAGAAAAACTAGATATAGACACATGGTTAAGAGATTGGAAAGTTTTAAGGCTTTAAAAGAGCAAAACTAATGTGTTTTCATGGCTTGTTCATTGGTAAATAACAATATCACCTTAGTTTTATGCTCATTTTGTATGGTAGAGAGAGAAAGTAGATTTGAGCTCTTGATTAGAATAACTAGAATTTATGACCTTCCATTCATGGGTGTTGGTTTAGACTTCTCAACTTTATTAACAAAGGCTAAGAACTTAAGGGTTCTATTCACTGTTAAAATCTACACAAGGCAAGGAAAGTAGTATGCTTTTGTGAAGTTCTTGACTATTTTGACCAAACTACTTATTAATCCTAGTTCTTTAGGTCTTAAAAATACATTTCATGGCTTCCCAAACATATGATACACATGAATGAGTGTATAGATTTCAAGAACATATCTACTACCAAATTTGTAGTCTATAGGTAGTTTGAAGGACAATGTATGGTTCATGATGGATCCAAAGATATCAAAACTCATTAAGAATTTGTTTGTGATGTTTCATTCATGGAAAGTGTCCTTCACTCAAGTGTTTCAAAGTTCCTCAAGATATCATGGATTATAAACCATCATTGCCATCAAACATCCTCACAGTCCCAATTTAGTAGATGTTAAGGAAACTTAGCATTTATTAAGGTAGTTTGGAGATTCTTAGGTTTCTCCTTTGATAACGTATGATAGTTCAAGAGCCTCTAAACTATTATATCCTATTAAGGTATGTGTTTATGATTGCCTAGGTTTGTTCATGATTGCCTAGAGATTGGATTCATGTTTCATTTTCACTCCATCATGTTTCATCCCATCTCATAGCCTTATCACTACCATTCACCACTATTATAAGCTTATCATTCTATCTTCATCCTCCCATATAGCCTATTATCATCATATCACTACTATCGATCCACAGTCACCTCATGGATCCACTATTTTAGAAGAGTCAAGAGTGTTAAAAATCATTATGGTCATGAAGCTGTGTTGTAAAGCCTTAAACCCTATTTAAGAGATCAATATCCTCTTACAACCAAGATAAATATAATCAAGACTATGCTTCATGAAGTGATATATAGAATATCCTAGAGGATATATCATTGAAATAATTTGTTTGATCTATCTCCCTAAGTTGAAATGGATGGATGAGAGGTTCATAAACCATCTTTTTGATCTTCTCAAGGTCTCATTCCATCTCAATCCATATAGGCAATTGTGGATTATCACCTATGGTTACACTAAAACATAGTTAGGCTCTATTTTCCAAGTAGGTTCTATGTATGAGATTTGGAAAAGGTAGCAAAAATGGATTTGGTGTTGTGATCAAAATGCAAAAGATCCATATGGTAAGCCAAGGAGACTTTATCTATAGTTATTAAAGGATAGTAACACATCATCATACCCCCACTTTCACCTACATGCCTTTTGGAGAGATCTTCAAGGTTTATTCCAAGGAGGGAAGACAGAGGTTGTATGAAAAATTCAAGGATTAAGCCAATTCAAGATTAAGATAAACTCAAAGATGAACTGATAATATCCTAGACCAAATGAGATAAGTGATGTGAAGCTATAGTTAACTTATTAGAGTTATATAGCTAAAAAAGGCAAACTTAGTCTTAAACAAGGAGTTAAAGTTAACTTTGTGGTGTGTGAAACATGATGAGATGTTTGGATCTTTTAGTAAATCTAAGAAAGTTCAATATCTATAGAGATAGTTAAGGTGTTATGAGCCTAAAAATAAAATAGTAAACCTTTCCAAGGGCACCTATAGGTGCAACACCATGCATGATAAGCAAAGTAAGTATGTTGAAATGCTAGAAAAAGATACAAGAGATTGTTGAATCATTTTAAAAATTTAAATCATATTCAAAGAAATGTTAAAACCCTGATTAGCATGTGAAATGGTTCTAAGACATATAACATAGTTAAAAGTGAACTACAGTCTACTATTCTCAAAGATCTCTCATTTGAAATCAAAGAAGAAGAGGATTGTTGGTATGTTAAGGGAATGGAGTTAATTTTTTGATGACACTTAAAAGGGGTTTAATACCTCTAGATAATTCATAAACCTTGGTTTGAAGATGGACTGATCATAAAATAGCCTAAATCTATTGAATCAAAGAGAATTTGCCCATAATTAGCGTATAAATCTAGTTTTGAGGAGTTTATGATTTTGAAGCACCTATAGTTAGAGTCAAGATCTCAAATTTAGTAAAAATAGTAGTCATGACTATTTTAACCTTTACATGTTATCCTCAAGTTCTCACAGTTAGTGGAAACATCCACTATTTTATCTCAGAGCTACCTTTGTCAATTGATAGTCAGTAATGGAGTCATGAGGACCTTTTGGAGGTCTATGGATATGATAGAGGGTTTAAAAATCATGTGAAGGTTTGTGAGGAGATAAAGGTAATTATATTATTCATATATCTTGTGAGATTGATCACACTCAGGTTTTGATGTCAATATACCCTTGAGGGCTAACATATGTAGATAGGCTTTGAACCCCTAAGAGACCCTGCCACCATATTTAAACTAATGTAGTATTTATTTTCATATTTATGGTCATATGAATGGTGTGGAGAGTCATTTCAAATCATGAGGTAAGTGTTAGAGTGAGGGGGGTGCACTAGAGTTATAATTTTGGCCCTGAGTCTTCCTTTTGCCTACATAGTTTAGGAAACCAACTAGAGCACCTTT
The DNA here is from genome assembly GCA_037957365.1 of Torreya grandis. Classification (NCBI taxonomy): domain Eukaryota; kingdom Viridiplantae; phylum Streptophyta; class Pinopsida; order Cupressales; family Taxaceae; genus Torreya; species Torreya grandis. Next base: position 647,185 of record JARHVA010005193.1, on the reverse strand, counting down.
TCACAATGTAAATATATTTATGCATCTTCTGCATGGGAGGTTGATCTAGTCAAAGTATTTGAAGGGCTCAATATACAAAAATATCATGGAAAGAGGTTTTACATTAGGGGTCCATATGCTATGAATCATTATTAAGAGTTTTAAACCCTTAAAACCCTTAAAAAACCTTGAAATACACCTGATGAAGGAAATATGCCTCAAGATGAATTATAATGAAGTGTTTGAGACATGTAATGGTGTTTGTGGTCTTCATAACTCTCCTAATAATCACAATATCCTGTTGGTTGGCATGTGCAGAAGTCATGCTTTATGGACTAGGCTTGAGAAGGCTAATTTGAGCCTATAAGCAAGGAAATGAAATGTGTTTGCATATAAAATGAGATATGAAAAGAAGAATGGGTCCTAAAATAATTTAGAAACCTTGAAATAACCATCTACAAGGGTATTTATGATAAATTCTATAGACAAGTAAGTCTAGGTCTTCAAACAAGAGACTATGTGCATGCAGATAGAGGGTGAATGGATTGATCAAGCCAATACTATTTCTGCAAAGGACCTCAAGGAGGTTATTCATGTTGTATACAAAGGGTAATATATTTTTGATTCACAGTGAGATCAACATCCTAAAAAACCTTTCCTACACATATGCTTGTCTAATGGCTTCATTAGATGTGTCATCAATAAGCGGTAACAAAAGGCAAAATGAGGTCATGAGGGCACTTCCAATATTCATAAACAACATCATCAGGTTCTAAGAGGGGTGTATGTCATATTTTAGCCACAAGAGTGGTGTTATGACTAGTCATTTATACCTTAAGACACTAAACACTAATAAAAAAACCTACTTCTTACCTAAGAGGTGACTTCACATGATCACCATTGTATGATGTTTTTGCATGGGAGGATGGTCAGTTTGGGATAGGTATAGGGGATAGTATGCTAGTTTTTTGTGGAAATTTTTAAGACATTAAATTCCCAAACTTTTTGAATCATTATTAGGAGTCATGAGCACTCTTAAACCTCTTTAAAACCCTAGTTAAGACCTAATTAGGAATAGTTGAATAAAAAAGCATCCAAACAAATTTAAATCACTTGAATATCACTTGGATCATCTAGTACACTTAGGTAGGTTCATGATCATGACACTTTTTTGTATGGATGGTGTATGAACCTATCAAAAATAGGGTTTTTTGGGAAAAGGTGCAAAAAGAGAGGTACAAGGTAGTTTAAGAAGATGCCAATCATTAGATGAGGAATATTGACACATGTTTCAACTTATAAAGACATTTTATGTCCAAGGATATACTTGGAAATTCCTTTGTAACTCTCATCCATTTAGCTAGTATGTAGATGTGAAGGACATGGTGACCTAATCACCTAGTTTGACAAGTTTACAAGTATGAACTACTCAAAGAGACTTATGTTATGATTTGAGACATTTATTCAAGCCTAAAAATCACTTTTTCATAGGTTATCAAGGTTTAATATAGGTTTTTTGTGGCCATCAAATGAAAAAAATTAGGCTATTAGGCCTGATTGGCCTAGTAGACCTACTTGGTCAATAAAGAGATGTAAAAGTTGACATAGAGGGATGATAAATGAGTTAATGTAGAGTAATCACTACATAAATGACCCTTAAGTTTCAATCAATGCATAAATTATCCTTAAGTGGTAATCAATGCATATTCCATGGTTTTAATGGAGGAAGGAGTCATTCTCTTAACTTGGTCTTATATTAAAAAAAGGAGAGGTTGTTATATGCTTATGATGGCCTCATGAAACCTCATCAATGTGTAAATAAATACCAGTGTGTATAATTATTCAATATGAGGTTAAAAAAATCAACCATATCCTCCACCACCTCATTTCAATGCCCAATAGCTCATTCAAAGATCATGCAAGAACATCAAACATGGAGATACTTTTAGAGCATTATTTGTAACTCTTTGTAACTGAAGTAATGTATTAGTTAATGATGGTCATTGATTACATTTTTAATCTATACTCCATGCCATTATCCCTCTTATTCTCTCTGTGTTTTTCTATATATTGAGGTTGAATCCCTTAATTTTGGATCCCTCAGGATGGTATACAAAAACTCTACTAAAATTGTAACTTACACTTTACCTTAATGAGAAAATATTATTGCAGACTTATTTATTGTTGTTATTGTGTATCTTGATTGTTTACTTGTAGATAAGTATGATATTCATATTTGTTTTTAGGTCCTCTCCTTTACCTAATTATAAGTTGTCATCCTCTAAAAGTCACATGAAGTGTTAAGAGATAGAAGTTGTGTTAAAGAGTGAGTTAGTTTATAGTGTCTTTCAAACACCTCCATTGCTTTACCTTCAAGTTGTAGAAATTTTATATAACTTTCATCTGAAATAATCATCTTTAGGATTGTATTAATAAAGTCTAGTTGATAATCTATTCCCTTTTGATTCAAAAATGTTCTTAAGGTCAAGGTTAAGACAGGATCATTAAAGAATTGGTGCATCACCATCACCAGTATAGGTTTTACCTTTAACTTATCTTGCTATCTCTTTTTACCTCAAAAGTAAAATAGGTTTAGAAAAAGGATTCAAATTTGATACATCAAATGACCTAGCCTCATAATCTAGAGGTTTGGTCTATTTATAGGTAACCCACAACCTGTAGACCAATCCAATGTTAGTTCAAGTTTTAAAGAGAACTAAACAATCTACTTCACAAGATACAACTTGGGTTGCTAATAGTTTTGGCATGCCATATGGTACTTCTTATTCAAAGGATTTAGAGCATAAATCTACATATTTAAGTACATTTTAAGGCTTCAAATGTGTTAGAGACATATTTTTAGACATTTCATGACAAAAGTTGTTATAAAATCTTCCTCAAAAGGTAAATAAATTAAATTTATTGAGTTGTCTTTGGATATAGTTAAGAAAAAGAAATCTTCTCAGTCTATTCCAAATCCTACACCTCTTAATTCTCCTACTTTCACCCAACTATCTACCTTTGTCCAAGCAAAGAATTTCCAAATAAACACTATTGTAAATCCCATATTTCAAATGCTTATTCCTAGGAGATAAGCTTTTATGCCTTTTAATAGTGGTAGCCCCTTGAACCTCAACTAGTTTGATGAAATTCCTTCTACTTCCTTAAAGAGACTTCCTTAATTCATAAGAGAAAACCTAATTACTCCTATTGATCACATTATAAACATGACTAATCTATGTTTAGTGCATAATGTAACCTAGGAGATTATGGATATGAGATTTTTGGAAAATTCCTTTAAAGGTAAGGCACTCCAATGGTATAGGGGTTTAACACATTCATCCATTAACACTTAGGATGATTTTGGAGAACTCTTGTGTAAGAATTTTTAAGACAATAATGACCATATTTCATTGGTTTAATGTATAACTACAATCAAGATAAATTCCCAAGAGATCATGGTAGACTTCAACTATAGGTTTCATAAAACCTATGATAGGATCCCTGTAATTATCAAACCCACCCCTAAATATGAGTTCTTATATCAATTGAAATATCTAAATTTAGATGCGGTAGTTATGATACAATCAATGGGAGGAATAACCTTGATAGATGTCAGGATCCTACTCTCCCCAATAAGAGTATATATGATTACCTTTTGTATTAGCAACTAAACACAAAATTTAACTAGAATGATAAGTAACTATAAATATGAAACAACACAAGATATGAGAGACAATACATAATTGTATTAATAATCACTCAGAATAAAATACAATAAAGAAGATGCCACTTCTTTTTCCACCTCAAAGGCTTGCCACACCTCAAGGACTTCTTCCCTCTCTCTCACGGTCCCAATAATCAACTCAAATACAAAGTTGGTGTTCACCTCTCCAACCAGTCAGTAACAACACTGCCAGTACACCAAGTACACAATCATACTCCAAGTAGATCTCCCTGCTCCTGCAATCAACCTACAATCACTAACAGACCATACTCACCATGTAGATATCTCTACACCTTGAAGAACCCTTGTCCTTGCCTTACCAAGTCCTTATGATTCTTCAACCATTACCCTGGTGGATCTTCTACCCGAACTTGCAAACCTACAACTCTCCAAGATCATACACACTCATCACCCCTTTTCGAACTAGGAGGAACACACCATGCTCTCTTCTCTCTGAAGGAGCTAATTTCTACTCTCTTACTCTCTAGCACACATTACAATATAGCCTATGAGTCTCTTAAATAGATCTCATGCAAACAATAATTAGACCCTAATTACAATAATTAGATTTGTAGCTTCTAGTCTAAAATTGGCTCTTAACATGCAAACACTCAGTTCATTAACTGTCCATGAAATTGGCAGTTCTAAACTGCACAGGTGACCGACATCGGTCCCTGTCTACCTGGAGATGACCGATGCCAGCTGATCCTTGACCGACGTCGGTTTCCCTTCCTATCTAATCCTGTTGACGTCGGTTGGCCTGACCGATGTCAGTGGCTATGACACTTTAGCAACTCCTCCTATTCACAACCTGGTGAAGCTTTTAACTCCACAACCTAACAATCTCCCACTTGGAGATAAATAGTTGCACCTGTACCTGTACCTATACCTTCATCTAATTCATTCCCTGGCTTGTATCCCTCTTCAAGATCAATCTTGAAGACCAACCACCACACAACCTGTGATTGTAACCCTGTCATCCAAGTAACCTGCCACATCTGAACCTACAAACCCATGTAGTGAAGACCTTGACCCTGTATAACATGTTAACCTACTACTAGTCCCTCTCAAATACCTGAGAATCCACCTTCCCTAAATTGGCTCCAAACTCTTTGACAACTCCCATTGCTTGGGAAAATTTAGGTCTACACCAGACCTTATGTGATTTTGAACCCTGTTCTAAGCTCTGATTGAACTATCCAGCCCTTGGTGTGCTTACCGATTCTGCATCCTGCATCTTAAACCTTGCCAACACCTTCTTCACATTAGCTCCCACTGGAGACAAAATCTCCATGTCTCTTATGCCAAAGAATTTTGCTGCTCCCAGATTCTCTATGACATACCTTTGAACTAACTTTACCTTTAACTCAAAAAACCATGTATGTCTAAACCTATAACTAGTATACCATCCACATATAGTAACAAGATAATGTTGTAATCATCATCCAACCTGGTAAAGACAAACACAATAGTTACACTAACATTGACTAAAGCCCTACTTTGTCATCCTCCTGTCAAAACCTATACCACTGTCCTGCAGCTTCCTCAAGACCATATACCTTGGCCTTCCATCTCATGTATCCATCCACTCTCTTCTTGAACTTGGGAATCCATTCATCTTTTAGTGCTTTCTTCCAGCTGACAACTCCACCAACAAACTCCTGTTTGGTTCTTCTCTAAGGACTCACACTCCTCATCCATGCCAAGCTCCCACTATTTCTGGATTCTACCTGCATTGCCTCTTCACATCTTCCTAGTTCTTGACCATCAGTAAGCAACTAGTAAGAAGGTGAACAATGAATATGAGGTCCACTTACCATTTTAGTCCTCCATATGGGTGTTTGAACCTCCTTGATAGCTTGCTATCCACCTAATATCCGTTCTAGTGATCGATTTTGGCCATCTCCCAATCTGCACCTGACTGACGTCAGTTCCCTGTGACTGACCCTGTCTACCAATGTTGGTTTCTTGACCGATGTTGGCGTACCTATTGCCAATGTCGGTCACTGTATGACCGATGTCGGTTCCTACTGCCCAACACCACCGACTCTGCTGATCTATACATGACCGACGTCAGTGCTTGTCTGTTCAATGTCGATTCCTCCTGACTGATGCCGGTACCTATGTTCACCTGTGAGTGATGACTTTTTACCTGTGAGCTCATTTTGGGTCAAACCCTTGTCCATATCCACACAACCCTGCTTAGAATAATTTAGTCCCCACAGCTGATCTCTATTCGTCATCTCCTCCATGAACACCAAGGCTTTCCAGTTCTTAAGTTTATCAAAGACATCTGTCTTCCACTTCAGAACATGCATTCCCTTCTTACATATGTAACCAAGCCTACAAAGCCACATCTCTATAATAGAAGGTGAATCAATAATATAAGTAGATAGATAAAGGATACCTACTTTCTTACCACCATCTAATTCAAGTGCATCCGCTATGAGAGTTACTGTGCATCTCTCATCACCCAACTTTCCTGAAGAAATTAGACTCATCTCCAAGAGTGGTACTTGCATGACCTCCTTCAACACATGTGTGTTATCCGTCTGCAATTTCAGCTTCACTTCCCCTTTGCCAACCATTTGACAAGGCTCACCAGCTCCTAAATAAATCTCTCCAAAGTCTCCAAAGACATACCCATGAAAAGATACTCTATTTCAGGCTGCATGGAAAGAGGTAAAAGAATCTATAAACCAAGATTCTACTTTATCCAGAGCAACCTGTGCAACAACCCCTGCAACATCTACTTCTACACATTGATCTTCTACCGACCAACAATCTTCCTTTACCTTCTCTTTCTTTCCATCAATCAGACCATTCATGCTATTCAGTTTCTCCATTTGTAGCTTACTTTCTTCTACCATTGCTATACTCTCACTCAATTTGAAACCCCTGAGAGTGACCTGTAATCAATAAACACTAACCAGATCTGAACCACCTGTTAGTCAACCCAACCAAAAGCTCTGATACCAACTGTCAAGATCCTACTCTCCCCAATAAGAGTATATATGATTACCTTTTGTATTAGCAACTAAACACGGAATTTAACCAGAATGATAAGTAACTAGAAATATAAAACAACACAAGATATGAGAGACAATACACAATTGTATTAATAATCACTCAGAAGAAAATACAATAAAGAAGATGCCACTTCTTCTTCCACCTCAAAGGCTTGCCACACCTCAAGGACTTCTTCCCTCTCTCTCACGGTCCCAACAATCAACTCAAATACAAAGTTGGTGTTCAACTCTCCAACTAGTCAGTAACAACGTTGCCAGTACACCAAGTACACAACCATACTCCAAGTAGATCTCCCTACTCCTGTAATCAACCTATAATCACTAACAGACCATACTCACCATGTAGATATCTCTACACCCTGAAGAACCCTTGTCCTTGCCTCACCAAGTCCTTATGATTCTTCAACCAGTACCCCGGTGGATCTTCTACCCGAACTTGCAAACCTACAACTCTCCAAGATCATACACACTCAGCACCCCTTTTGGAACTAGGAGGAACACACCATGCTCTCTTCTCTCTGAAGGAGCTAATTTCTGCTCTCTTACTCTCTAGCACACATTACAATATAGCCTATGAGTCTCTTAAATAGATCTCATGCAAATAATAATTAAACCCTAATTACAATAATTAGATTTGTAGCTTCTAGTCTAAAATTGGCTCTTAACATGCAAACACTCAGTTTGTTAACTAACTGTCAGTGAAACTGGTAGTTCTAAACCACACAGGTGACTGACGTCAGTCCTTGTCTGCCTAGAGATGACCGACGTTAGTTTCCCTTCCTGTCTAATCCTATCGATGTCAGTTGGCCTGACCGACACTGGTGTCTGTGACACTTCAGCAACTCCTCCTGTTCGTAACTTGGTGAAGCTTTTAACTCCACAACCTAACAATAGAGACCTATCAAGTAGCCTTAAGGGCCAAGAATTACCTAATCCAAGTAGGAAAACTCACCGCTAGACCACCCATGCCTTAATTTCTAGAGATTCACCCTCTTGTGCCTACCATTACTCCATTACCAGTTCTAGCTAATATTGATCAAATAGATGGTAACTAGGTGGATAGATTGGATAAGATAGAGAGTTCACTTAAGGCTCAAAATAAAAAGATATTAGCTTTGAAAAGGTAGTAAGTCCCACTTCACAAGCCTTACCAAGCCCCTAACCAATCCTATCAGTATAACAAGCCTCATTATCAACTCAATTAGTAAGGTTAGAGATAGTTTACACAATCAAGACCATATGATGATTATAATCCCAATGATGCTAGTAGTTGTAGAGTTATAGCTACACCTTAGAATAATTATGGTCAAGAAGGTTAATGGTCTGGTCAATGGGAGAAATCAAACAATATGGAAATGGATCCAAATAGTGAGGCGAGTCAATAATATTTCATGTAACAAGGTCTAGCTATTCCACCACATGACAATAATCTACCTTCAAAACACAAGGAAGCTTCCATATCACATAGAGATATTCCTTCTTTCACTCAAGCTGAGGTACCAATTTGACAAGGAGTAGGTGGAAGAAAAACACATTTTGAAACTACCTTTTCTAATTTTCAAGAAGGTGAAAATCCTTTTGATTAGGTGGCAACTAATTAGGGTTAGAATATGGCTAATATGGATAACTTAGTTGTAGTTCGTGCAAGGTCTAAAATAAGGGTAGTTGGTGATGGTTTGGGTTTTGAAAAGGAAACAACTCTACCTTCTCAACCACCTCAATAAAATCTAGCTATAGACACATGGTGAAGAGATTGGAAGGTTTGAAAGCTTGAGAAGACCAAAGCCGATGTGTTTTTATGGCTTGTTTAATTATAGATAACAAGATCACCTTAGGTTTATACTCAGCTTGTATGATAGAGAGAGAATGTAGATCTGATATATTAAACAAAAGAACTAGACTTTATGACCTTCCATTCATGGGTGTTGTTTTTTGGTTTAGTATTCTCAACTTTATGAACAAAGGCTAAGAACTTAAGGGTTTTATTCACTATTCAAATATGCACAAGGCAAGGAAAGTTGTATGATTTTATGAAGTTCTTGACTATTTTGAATAAACTACTAATTAATACTAATTATTTAGGTATTAAAGAGACATTTCATGGCTTAAAAAATAGTTTTATACACATGAGTGAGTTCATATAGTTCAATAAAACATCTACTACCAAATCTATAGTCTACATATAGTTTGAAGGATAGTGTACTATTCATGACGGATCCAAGGATATCAAAACTCATTAAGACTTTGTTTGTGGTTACTCAAGATCTCATGGATTAGAAACCACCATTTTCCCTCAAACATCCTCACAGTATTACTCTAGTAGATGTTAAGGAAACTTAACATTTGTTAAGGTAGTTTGGAGGTTCTTAGGTTTCTCCTTTGATAGTATATGCTAGTTCAAGAGCCTCCAAACTATTATATCCTATTAAGGTATGTGATTTTGCTTGTCGAGGTTCCTTCATGACTACCTAGATATTAGATTCATGTTTCATTTTCACTCCATCATGTTTCATCTCATTTCACAACCTTATCACTACCATTCACCACTATTGTAAGCTTATCATTCTATCTTCATCCTCCCATATAGCCTATTATCATCATATGACTACTATCGATCCACATTCACCTCATGGATCCACTATTTTAAAAGAGTCAAGAGTTTTAGAAACCATTATGGTCATGAATTTATGTTGTAAATCCTTAAACCTTGCTTAAGAGATCAATCTCCACCTATAACCAAGAAAAATATAGACAAGAATATGATTCATGAAGTGATGTATTTAAGAGGCTAGAGGATATCTCATTAAAAGACTTCATTTAAACTATCTCCTAGGTTTTAATGAATGAATGAGAGGTTAATAAACCAAATTTTTTGATATTCTTAAGGTCTCATTCTATCTCAATCCGTACATGCAACTACGAATTATCACCTGCAGTGACACTAAAACAAAGTTAGACTCTCTCTTCCAAGAAGGTTTTGTGTATGAGATTTAGAAAGTTTAGTAAACATGGTTTTGGTGTTATGATAAAAATGTAAAAGGTATTTATGGTGAGCCATGGAGTCTTTGTCTATAGTTAGTCATGGATAGTAATACACAATTATACCCCCACTTCCACCTACAAGCCTTTAAGAGAGATATTCAAGGTTTATTCCATGGAGAGAAGATAGAGGTTATGTGAAACATTCAAGGATTAATCCAATTCAATATTTACAAACTCAAAGATGAACTAATAAGATCCTAGACCAAATGAGATAACTGATTTGAAGCTACAATCAACTTAGTGGAGTTATGTAGCTAAGTAAGGCAAACTCAGTCTTGACCAAGGAGTGAAGGTGAATGTGTGTGAAACATGATGATATGTTTGGATATTTTAGGAACTCTAAGAAATTTAAATATCTATTGAGATATTTAAGGTGTTATGAGCCTATAGATACAATATTCAACCTTTTCAAGGGCACCTACAGGTGTAATATTGTGCATGATGAACAAAGTATGTATGTTGAAGTGTTGGTAAAAGATACAAGATATGGTTGAAGCCTTTTTAAGATTTAAATCATAATCAAATAACTTTATAAAGATTTATTAACATGTGAAATGGTTCTAAGACATATAACACTATCAAAAGTGAACTACAATCTACTATTCTCAAAGATCTCTCTTTTGAAATGAAAGAATAAGAGGACTATTGGTATGTTAAGGGAAATGAGTACTTTTGTGGATGACACTTACAAGGGTTTTAACACCTTTAGATCATTTATAAACCTTTTTTTAAAGATGGAATGGTCATAAAATGGCCCAAATCTATTGAAATTTATGAGAACTTGCACACAATCATCATATAAAGCCAATTTTGAGGAGTTTATGGTTTTGAAGCACCTACAGTTGGAGTTAAGCTCTAAAATTTAATAAAAATAGTCTTAATGACTGGTTAAAACTTTCCATGATATCCTTAAGGTCTCAAAATTAGTGGAAACATCCATTGTTTTGTCTCAAATTTGCCTTTGTCAATTAACAGTCAGTAATGGAGTCATGAGGACTTTTTGGAGGTCTATAGATATGATAGAGGGTTTAAAATTCATGTGAAGGTTTTTGAGGTAGAGAACAATAATTATAGTCTTCATACATATTTTTAGATTAATCACACTCATGTTTTCATGTCAATATGCTCTTGAGGGATATCATATGAAAATAGGCCTTAAACACCTAAGAAACCCTACCTCCATATTGAAATTGATCTAGTATTTATTTTGATACTAATGGTAATAATAATGGTGTGGATAATCATCTAAAACCCTAAGGGAATTATTAGAGTGATGAGGATGTAATAGGGTTATCATTTTGGCCCTTAAATCTTCCTTTTACCTACACAGTCTAGGCATCCGAGTGAAGCACCTTTTCACTACATACATATCTTGATGCATCTTGTGCATGGGAGATCAAGCTTGTTATGGTATTTGAAGGGGTTAGTCATGTCCAAAGGTTTTTCATTAGGGGTTCGTACACTATGAATCATTGTTAAGAGTATTAGACCCCTAAAACCCTTGTAAAACCTTGAAAGACACCTAATGAAGGAAATATGCCTCAAGATGAACTATAATTAAGTATTTGAGACATGAAATGGTTTTTATGGTATTCTTAATACTCATGAACATCACAACAACCTATTGGTTTACATGTGCAGAAGTCATGCTATATGGATTATGCTTGAGAAGGCTAATTTGAGCCTATGAGCAAGTAAATGAAAGGTGTTTGCATATAAAATGAAATAAAAAATGAGGAATGGATCCTAAAATACCTAAAAGACCTTGAAAGAACCATCTACAATGGTCTTTATGATAGTTTATATAGACAGATAGGTCTAGGTCTTCAAATAAGAGACTGTGTGCATGTAGATGGAGGGTAAATGGCTTGATCAAGCTATTACCATTACTCCAAAGGACCTTGGGGATGTTATTAATGTTTTATACATTGTGTAAGATCTTTTTAACTCATATTGAGGTAAAAATCCTAAAAAACCTTGCCTATAAATATGCTTGTCTAATGGCTTCATTAGATAGTGTCATCAAAAAGGGGAAGTAGAAGGTAAAATGAGGTCATGAGTGCACTTCCAATCTTAATGAACAAAATCATCATGTTGTGAAAGGGGTGTATTCCAAATTTGAGCTTTAAGAGGTGATATGACTAGTCATTTAGACCTTAAGATACTAAAAACTACTCAAAAATCTTGTTTCTTACCTGAGAGGTGACTTCACATGATCACCATTGTATGCAATTTTTGCATGGGAGGATGGTCACTTTGGGATAGGTAGAGAGATTAATATGATAGTGTTTTGTGGCATTCTTTCAGACATTAAATTCTCAAACTTTATGAATCATTATTAGGAGTCCTGAGCACTCTTAAACCTCTCTAAAACTATAGTTAAGACCCGATTGGGAATAGTTGAAGAAAAAGCATCCAAATAGATTGAAATCACATAACTATCACTTGGATAATCTACTAAACTTATATAGGTTCATGATAATGACATTTTATTGTATTTATGGTGTATGGACTTATTAGAAAATAAGGTCTTTTAGGGAAAAGGTGTAGAAAGAGAGGTACAAGGTAGTTTAAGAAGATGCCAATCCTTGGAGTAGGAATATTGAAACCTATTATACATTTTAAATACATTTTATGTCTAAGGATATACACAAAAATTCCTCTACAACTCTTATCCATATAACCAATTTGTATATGTGAAAGACAAGGTGACCTAGTCACCTAGTTTGATAAGTTTATAAGTACAAACTACTCAAGGAGACATAAGTTATGATTTGAGGCATTGATTTATGCCTAAAAATCACTTTTTCATAGGTTATAAAATGCAAATATTTGGGCTATTAGGCCTAATTAGCCTAGTATACCTACTTGGTCAACAAGGAGATATCAAAGTTGGCATAATAGGCTGATGATTGAGTTAATATAGAGTAATCAATGCATAACTAACCCTTAAGTGTAAATAAATGCATAACTGATCCTTAAGTGGTAATCAATGCATATTCCATGGCCTTAATGGAGGAAGGAGTCATTCTCTTAACTTGGTCTTATACTAAAAAGGAGAGGTTATTATACGCTTATGATGGCCTAATGGCACCTTATCAATGTGTAATTACTAGTGCATAACATGATTCAGGATAAGGTTGAATAAATAAACCATATCCTGCACCACCTCATTTCAATTCCTAATAGCTCATTTAAAGATCATACAAGAGCATCAAACATGGAGAGATGTTTGGAGGACTGTTTGTAACTATTTGTAATTAAAGTAATGTATGAGTTAATGATGGTAATTGATTACCTTTTACCTCTCTCCTCCAAATCTTTTTCCCTCTTCTTCTCTCCTACTTATTCTATATATGAGGTTAAAGGCCTTAATTGGGGATCCCTTAGGCTGGTATACAAAAACTCTACTAAAATTGTAACTTGCACTTTAAGTTAATGAAAAAAAATTGTTGAAGACTTCTTCATTATTGTTAGTGTGTATTATGATTGTTAAATTTCAGAAAAGTATGATATTCATCTTCTTTTCTAGGTCCTCTCCTTCACCTAATGATAGATTGTCATCCTCTATGGGTGACATGAAGTGTTAAGAGATAGAATTTGTGTTGAAGAGTGAGTTAGTTTGTAGTGTCTTTCATAGACCTCCATTCCTTTACCTTCAAGTTGTAGACCTTTCATCTAACCTTCATCTAAAATACTCATGTTTAGGATTATATTAAGAAATTATAGTTGATAATCTATTCCATTTTGATTCATAAGTGTGATTAAGGACAAGGTTAAGAGAGGATCATTAAAGAATTGGTACATCACCATCACTAGTATAGGTTTTCCCTTTAAGTTATCTTTCTAACTCTTTTCACCTCTAAATAAAAATAGGTTTATAAAAAGGATTCAGAGTTGATACATTAGATGAGATAGCCTCTTAAACTAGAGGTTTGGTCTAGTTATAGGTAACCTAAAACCTATAGACCAATCTAATGTTACTTCAATTTTGAATAAGAACTGAACAATCTACTTCACAGGGTGAAACTTGGGTTGCTAACAAGTCCTTCCCAAAATGAATCTTGCTTGATTCTATGAAATGTTTTCAAAAACCCTGCATGACCTCCTATTAGACTTGCATAAAGTTTCTAAAGGATTTTATGTTTGAAGAGATAATTATTATAGAGGTATAATATATCATTATACCATAGTGCATTCCCCTTCCATGTAAAATTTTCAAATCCCCCAGAACCCTATTGAAGATTTTGAATCAAATCATGGGTAGAATTATCATTATCCCATTATGATCTTTCTTCTTCTAGTTGATATTATTTCCAAATGGTCATTGTGTATAATAATGCCCCAATTGATTCATCCCTCTAGGATAGTGAATCTACCACCACATTATCTTTTCCTTTATTATATACTATTTCAAAATCATAGCTTAATATTTTAGTCACCCATTTTTGTTTTTATTTATAAGATAATAATTATTTTAAAAAATAATTGAGGCTATAATTATCAATCTCTTCCTAAAAGTGATGACCCATAAAATAAGATCTCCATTGATGCTGGCCCTTGTAATCACCTAAAAGTGGTGTTTGAGTGATAAGGGTGCTACTGGTGACAACCTATTCCTAGCTTAGCCCTAGACCTATCCTAGATCCTTTCATCACATTTTTCTAGCCTTTGTATAAACCACAAGCATTCCTAGTCAGCTAAAACAATGTCTCAGACCTTCATTCATAGATCCTAGCCCTTCATGTCTAATAGCTTACCAACTGGACATTAGTACCATATTAAGGACATTAGAGCCAAAAGGTGCTAGTGTCCCTAACATGGCACTAATATCCTTTTTCTTAAATCTCCCAAATAGATATATTTTCAAAAGTTAAACCCTCTTAATATTGGCCTATACATATTTTATTATCTGCACAAGCTACATAACACTATAAATACATGAACTTTAGACCTCTATCCACGAGATGGAAAATAGATGCAAAAGATCTATTGATCATTTTTTACCTCAGGCTAAAAAGGGTCAACCCCTATAGTTTGAAACTTTTTCATAGGGCTTCACAAGATTTTATATGGTCAACTTGGTATTGTAATAGTCTTTAGGTGGTTAATTAAATCCTTGTTTAACATTGTTTAAGGTTTTGGTCTCTTCATGCACTTGTATAGTATTCAAAGGTCATTCATGATGAAATATTGGTTGTCCATGTGTTTTCAAGGTTAGGTAATTGTGATGAGTCACTGAATGAGTTTTATTCATGCCTTTGAGGTCATCTAGCCATGCTTTAGTCTTCTATCATATTTGGCAATGCACCCCAAGGTCTTTTAAGTCACTTCTTAAGCCAAATTTGAAGAATTACATGTAATTTTTAGAAGGACAATAACTTCAAGTGATCTTATAACATGCATGGTGTCAAGAGGTGGTTAGAGTTAGAGAAAATTTAGTCCAATGTTTAAATATAGAAAATCATTCAAAATAAAGTAATTTTAAGTCACTTTTACGGACATGAGGGTCCACCTTTAGGTACAAATGCATATAAGAGCGTATTTTCAACTTCCTCAAGTCATTCTTATGGAAAATGAGATTTCATAGGTGTAGAGAGGTCAATAAATATAGAAAATAGTTAGAAGCTTAGTCGAGATCTTCACAAGCTCAAAAAGGCCATAAGTTTATGCTTTGTTCATGAACATATAGAGGAGTTGGGTTAAATGATACTAGGAATAGGAGGGAACCTTTTTGGGATTAATATTCATGAAAATATTTTAGTGTTTACATGGATGAGTTATATGAATTATTGCTAACAAGATAGGCAGTCACAAACACCTAGAAAACCCCATAGGCTCAATTTTAGACCAATTTAATATAGTTTGGATCTAATTAGAGTATGATGAGAAATATATAAGGTATATTTGGACCTACACAACCATCTCACATTGGTTTCCATCAGACTCACACATGTGAGCAATCAAGAGGAGATTTTATGAGGGATATGTTATAGGCTTGCACTTAAAGTTTTGGAGGAGTTGATAGGGTTCAATACATACAAGTGATGGTTAAATTTTTTCCACCATATTATCATATAATTGAAGACTCTAAAAAATGACTAGTCATTCCATACCAGTCCTTCAAATAACACTCATGATCCCAACTTGAAGTCTATGTTATGAAGTTGTATGAAAAATGGTTTTAAAAGGTCTTATATTGCATTGTCAAAGTGATATGAGGGTCATGAAATCATAATAAAGGTAATAATTCAATGGAAATTTTTTATTAAGATTTAGAATATCAAAACTTCCATCATATAAGGCCTAAAACATGAAAATGTAGACCTATAGGTTTACAGACCTATAGGTCTCTTTTCATGTGAAATATAATGAAATGTGTACTAAGATTTGAGTTTTAAAACCATAAAAAATAAGTAAAATTTAGTTATTCTATGCTTGGACAAGTTCAATATTAGTGGAGAGGGTTTGACTTCAAAATCCAATGCTCAAGACACACTAATGACACCTATAGGTAGAACTGTAAGATTTGAATAGTTTGAGGCCTTGAGAATACATGGATTTTTTTTGAAATTACACATGTGAGATATAGAGATTGAAATTATTAGTGACTTTTAGATGATAAGGTATTTTTGGTAAATGACTCAAAAACACATCAACTTCTCAATCACCTACAACCATGTCTTGAACATATACAAAAGAGGATGAATGTTTGTGAGGATGTGAGCTATTGAATAAATTGTAGAGGGTAAAAATAAGACAATAAACTCTTAACACTATAAAAAAGATAATTAAAATGATCAGTTACTTTTAGAATAGGTCCTAAACTCTAAAACATAGTCAAAACCCCAATAACTACCTATAAGACTAAGTAACTCAAGTTGGTTTTAAAACTTGAGAAGAAGATAAAATGCATAAAAATGGAATTAGGGTTTAGGAGAGTAAGTGAATAAAATCAATAGAAATAAAAAATAAACCTAATGATACTGATAAAATAAAGTATTCAAAATAAATGTACTTTAATCTATGCAGTTACACAATCAAGTGCTCCTACAAAACTGTATAGTTTTGATGAAAGATGCCTGCTTGGATTGAAAGAAAAAAGTTTTTGGGAGGAATAAATTAATATGAAAATGACTCTCTAATTTTATTATTATTCCATATAATTCCCATATTCAATGAAAATAGTGTTGAGGTTGATAGGTCTATTTAGGCCTTGTAAGCCTAAGACAACACACACATGCCTGTATGTACAGTTGTGAGAAAAGCGATTTGTTAAAGGTGAGCTGGGAATATAAGAGAACTAATAAGTGAATAATGATTTAATATAACATAAAGAAGTATCCATATGCATATAAAGACAAGAAAATGACCATTTAGCTTGTAAGACCTTCTCGAGCCCTTCTAAGTGCAAATTACAGTTCAAGATAGATTTTCTCTTGCTTAGTGTGATTGTAACATTGTGTATGGGATATTGATCACCTAGGGATAGTTGAATACACTTATGAACTTTAATTTTTTGGCATTGGTTCAAAAGTTAAGTCCTTAGGGTTTATGAACAATTGTTAAGAAATTAAACCACTCTAAACCTTCTTAAAACCCTAATAAGAACATGATGAGAGAGATTGGCTCTCTAAGTGCCTAAAATGAGTTGGATTGATCTTGAAACCAATTTAAAATCATTACTCACTCTAGGAAGGTTCTCACCATGACTTTTTCTTGTACCTACACCTATACAAACACATTAAATGTTATGTTTTTATGAGGTTTTAGACTCAAAATAAGGTGTTTGAACTCATGGATAGATGAAAACCATTGGGGGAAATTTATTGAGGTGTATTATATCTCGTAAAGCCCAAATTTCCATACATTTGACCTTGGAAGTGATCTTATAGGCCTGATTGTCAAATGTACTATGAAGAAGGCTTGTGAAAGACTAGGTTTTTAGGGCATTTTGTGGTTTACCTATCTACACTATTGTGTTGTGGAGCCTATTTATAAATTATAATTATTTTCAAATACTATACATTTTAAATGTACTATACACTCTATATGTATTCTGGGCCCCTTTTAATGGGAAACTATTTTGGGTTGACTTTACCCATGGTTTTGGCACCCATTATTTGGTACCACTTTGTTGATGTATTATGTATAGATATATATTTCATAGGTAATATATAAGGAGAACAAGAGTTTTATAAGGAAGAATAGAGTGTGTGAATTCAAGAGGGCTTATTAAGTACAACTCCAAACAATATTTGTGTATTGTAATTATGAAGATAGTGTTAAGTTATGGAGCTAAAAGCTTCACTGATGCAAATGAAGGAGGTTGCTGAGTGTTACAGTAATCGACATCGGTCTGATCAACTGACGTCAGTCATATTCAACTACACAATAACTAACAGTGATTAGGGGTCAGTTGACATCGATCAGATAGGAACCGACGTCGGCAACCTATGTGTGTGTGTGCGTTTGCATGCACTTCCAGAACTAGTCTAATTTTAGACGGACAATTAGTTTGCATGTAAAAGAATAATTTTAGTATTGAGTTTGTATTTATAATTATTATAATTAGGAAGTCTAATTATTGTTTGTATGGGATCTATTTAAGAGACCCATGGGGCTGTATTGTAATCAAGGACAAGGAAGAGATCCTTCCAATTGTAAGATCAGTTGATCTGTAGGTTGTGCAAGATCAGGGGAGATCTACATGGTAAGTAAGATCAATTGATTTGAAGGTGTGCAAGATTAGGGAGATCTACTTGGAGTACTTTGAGTACTTGGTGGACTGGTAGTATTATTACTGACTGGTGGAGGGAACAACTCAGTTATTGAGTTGTGGTTGTAATTGGTTGAGAGAGAGAACTCTTGAGGGAGAATTACTGTACGCCCAAGAGGTGTGGGAAGAGTGTGATTTATTCATTGTATTTCCTTCTAGAAGAGTGTTAATACAAGATTGTATTGTCTCTCATATTCTATGTGTTGGTTGAATATTTTGTCGATCAGCGTACTAATAAACAAAATAGGTCTGATCAGCCAAAGTAGGAAGATTAGTTGTCCAAATGTGTAATTTTACCACATCAGAAAGACACTGATCTCTCCTCTCATCAAGGGGAGGTTCCCTGTAGGTATGCTATATATATATAAACAAAAAATAATACTCATGAGTGGGACAAACCATCCATCTCTCTTAGTTCAGAGATGATGTGCGTGGATCAAAGGAAAAACTCAAGGGAAATGACAGATAATACTCCTCTTCTTTCAAAAGTACCATTCAGAAAACCACAAGAATACTCCTGGCAGTAACAAAAAAAATGTAGCAAAGAATGTGATAACCAGCAAATCGAGATGCAGCTCAAATTCTTCACCTGGATTGCTCAAGAGTAAGATACGAAGGACAATGAGGGCACAAAGTCACCTCAAGGTCCTTTAAACAGAAATGAAAAGAAAACAAACTAAAGGCGATTATGGGGGCACAAAGTCTCTCCACAGTCGACTCTTTAGGACACCTTTTTTAACTGATGTCACTAATTATGCTTGTTGAATTAAAGGAATAGAAGATATATTGAAGAAAAAGACATAAGAATGATTTCCTTAATAACAAAGATATTACAACACAAAGTCTAAAAAACCAATTTATTTCTTATTCCAGTAACAAAATATGGTCAACAATCTGAGCTCAAAGTCTCAGCAATGCCTTACAATTTGGGCAGAGTTTCCTTCTAATTGTCAAAAAAGAGATCCTCATTATAATCAAGAAAAGTCCCTTATATAGTCTCTTCAAAAGGACTTGGGAACAATCAATACATTAATTTACATTGAAATCTGTTAAGGAGACACGATGGAACTTAGGGGCACTTTACCCTTTTGATTTTATCAATGCAAGGAAATAAGTCACACTTATTGAAAGTTTGTAACTTCCAATGTTCCACTTGGCAATCTGATCTCATCTTCATCGTTCCTCTTTGTTCGGCTAATTGAATCGGGTCCTGGATTTAATTTGCTATTCTGTTTCTTCCCCTCTTTCTGCTGGTCTTGGCCTTGAAAATTGTGAATGTATTATTTTTTGTGAATTAAAGGATCAACGACTATTTTACTGTCTCTAAAATTGACATTTTCATGCCCGTCACTATGTTTCCAATGGCTAGTTGACTGTGTTAAATTTGACATGTTCAGGCGCGTCACCACTTGGTCTTCTTTTATCTCCACTTGGTACTTTCCTAGACTGCACTTTACCCTTTCAGGCCCTGAGAAATGATCCTTTGGCTTCATTTGTCGGCCCTTTACAAACTTCCCCCAGGCTTAAAATCACTTTGGCTTCGTTTTAAACATTCTTGCGGACTTCCCCTGGGCTTTTCTTTTGAACATTTCTGTGGACAAAAAAATCTAGGGAAAATTCCCACAAACAAAAAGTCTGGGGAAATTCCCGCGTGCTTTGAGTCAAACCTTTGAACAATTCAAAGGATGCTTTGGTCGATGAAGTGTCCTCCACAAGGACACTTGTCCTACAGAAAAGTTCTTTTGGCTTTGAACCAACCCTTTGAACCTATTCGATGAACCTTTGTTGAACCAGTTCAAAGGTTCAATGAAGCGCGCCAAGCCTTTGAAGCAAACAGCTGATGAACCTGTTGAAGCGAATGAACTTTGAACTTTTCCTGGAAAATGAACAAATGCTAAAAATCAATTCTTTTGACTGAAAATTGCTTGTAAGAGTTTGTATATTTTCCTTTTCCTGCACAGTCCGTAGATTCAAGCCTGTAGAGTCCGTAGATTCAAGCCTGCTGAGTCTGTAGATTTCTCTGAGAAGTTTTGAAAATGAGAAATCTGAATACCTAAGACAAATTTTGAAAATGGAAGATATTATTTTGGTTTGTAGAACTAAAATAATTCAAATGTTGTTCCAAAAATGACTGTTATTTTTGGGAGACAACAGTTGGCTCCAGTTGGGGAACTTCTATCAATTGCAAAATGAATTGAAAGGAGTAGAATCCAGAATCTCCAGTGCCTTAAAGTGTACCATTGGGCTTTGGAGTCACACTTTAAAGAAATGAAAGCCAACAAGAATAGAAACAAACAAAATAAAACATAAATTAAAACTGTACAAATATACATATATATAGAGGTAATGATCTAACACTTCAAGAATTGAAGTGTTTCAAATGCTGCTTCTTGAGAGACAATGAAAATAGTGTTCTATTCTGGTAAACCAGCAGGAAACCATTTTGTCCCCAAAAATGGTGATGGGAGAATGGAGCTCTCCATGAAGAAATTGATTTTTTACATCTTCTTGTTGACTCTTTCCTCTTCTTGCCCCATGGCAGGATGTGGTCTTCAAACCAAAAATTATCACTCCTTGTTGTCTTGGTGATGGATTCCTTTGCCTGATATTGATTTGTAGCAGCATGGTCCAATATTATAATTTGTTGTTCTACTGGTCTAGTCCAGCACATGATTGGATTGTCTAAGTCAAATTCTTGACAAAATGTCAGATTATCATCTCCTTTGATGTCAAGGAGTTTGACTTCTTCATCTTGAGAAATCTTCAATTTAGGCAACAAAAATTCACCTCCAGCTGTGTTGTTGGTGTTGTTGACTTGCAAATTGCATGAAGGAAGACTATCTCTTTGAGGAGATATCAATACAGTCCCAACTCCATCATTGATAGAAGAATTGCTGTCATCATCAAAAGTTGATCTCTTATCAGATTTCTCCTCATTAGAGATGAAAGATCCTTCCTTGTTTATACTGTGCTCTACCAATTCTCCTGAAATCTTGTTTGGATCAATTTTTGGATTGGCAGCTATAGGAATTTTATCTGTAGGACATGAGCATCTTCTATGGTAAAGAAATAATTACCATTGCCTGAAGATTCAAATAGAATTTGTGCTGCAGGGGATGATGTTTGAGTAACCACATACTTTGCTTCCTTTTCAAGAAGTAATCTTTTCATCATGCCTTGGACATGGATCCTTGCCTTAGATAGATCCATATTTAGTACTCCTCCCACATCCTTACAAAAATTTCATCCAAGTAAAATACCATAAGACGCTGGAACTTCAACCACTAATACAGTCATTTTAATCTTGTCTGAAAAGGCTGTAAATGCAAATTGAGCATCTTTGATCTACCCCAACAATGGCACTTGTTTATTCTCCATGGAGAAACATTTTCCAAACATCTTGGTCAATGTGAGACCAAGAGACTCAAAAAATTTGGTAGGCATGACATTGTTGGATGCACCTGAATCTATTATACAATTACTCAGCTTGTGGCCATTGATTAACAGGGAAACATAGAAGGGTTCTATTTTTCTAGAAGCAACTGGAGGAGTAATAATCAGATTATTTAGACTAGGCGTATTTATTGGAGAATAAAAAGTCACTTTTTTGGTCTTTTACACTACAGGGATGGTCTAATTTTTAACATATTGGACCAACTTATTCAGTTGATCTAGATTAGACTGCAAGTACTCAAATTTAAACATTTGTATTTTTGTCTTTTTGACGTGATCAATAATGTCAAATGTCTGAATCGAACTAGGTACAAAGATAGGTACTTTAGCTTTTTGAGTTTTAGAAGGGATGGGAGGTATACTGGTTTGTGAATTAGAATTAGAAGGGAAAGTTGCAATAGATGTATTTACCTTTTGAGTGATTACTAGATCTTTTGGTTGAAAGGGTAGAACTGTTCCACACTTGGCAATTGTGAGTACTGGCTGTGATTACTCTTCTATCTTTCCTTTATCAGCCTACTGGACTGATTGATTCTTAGATCTAGTAAACACTGCATATGATCTATTTGAAGCTTCTCCTTTACTTTTGGGTTCATCCTGATAATTCAGGAAAACAATGTGGGAGTCATCAGCTGATTCATCTTGATTGTCTTCAATGATATCAGCATCATTTTCTTGATTTAATTCAGGTTGATAAGAAAAATCTGATTCTGTCTCAAAATATCCCATTGCTGAATTAGTTGGAGGAGCTTCCAAGGCAAGTTTTCCTTGTGGAGGAGGAAGATGATTTTGTTGTCCTTGGTTTCTAGCAACATTGCCCTGATATGACTGATTTGAGAATGTTCTTCTGTATGTAGGAGTAGAAGACATTCCTTGAGCCTTTTGCTTTTTGAGGGCAAGGAGCTCATTCACTAATTTTTACACCATTAGATCTGTGGTGCTTGTAGATGCAAATTCTGATGATGATGAAACTCTATTTCTATTGGGATCTCTTCTTATTTTCTCTGCTAAGATGAGATCATCTTCTACTTTAATGGCCAAAAGTTGAGCTGCCTCAAGATCTATTTGGCCAGCACGTCTCAAGAGGAAACTGACTTTAGGTAGCTGAGAATTAATGAAAAAGCATTTGAGATTCTCAGCTGTAGGTCTGGCAATCATATGAATTCTATTCCTTAACTTGTCAAATTTAGCTATGAAATCTCTCATAGGCTCATGTGGCTCTTTTTTCATTTGTGTAAGTTGAGCCAGAAGTGTATGTGCATCTTCTACAGGTTTGAATCTAGCTTCAAACTTATCTTTCAAAGTATTCCAATCAGTCACAAATTGAGCCTGTAAATGATAAAACCAATCTACAGTAGGACCTTGTAGTGTTTCAACAAAAATCCTGACTGCTACATCTTCAAACTCTACCCCAATTACTCCACAAGCTATACTGAATGCAGCAATATGTTCATCAGGATGAACTTTTCCATCACCATGGAATTTTGGGAAATTCTTCCTAGAACTACATGGAAGTTCATGTTGAGGAGAAGTAAGATTGAGAGGACCAAAAACATTACCCAGGGGCCTTAAACTGCCATTATAGGATTATGGAAAGTGGGGGTAACAAATTTGGGTGGAATATTTATAGGTAGGGCTCTATTAACAACAGGAAAAGAAGCTCTGCCTTGTGTTGGTGACCCGATAAGGTCAGGAGGAAGACTCCTAGATCATTAGAGGAAAGGTGGTGGAAGAAATAGATCAAAATTACTTTACTATGCCAACTCAAACATAGGGTCAAAAACACTCTTAGATCTCTGGCTTCTTGTGTAGCGTAGAGTTGCCAGATTTAAAACAAAAGAAAGGAAAATGACTGGTCCTGCTTTAGCCTGGAGCTTGAGGCTTCAAACTACTTGTGTTTCCCAGTGGATCTCATTTGTAGACCAGATGATGTAATGGATATGGAGGATGGAGGGAGATAATAAGGCTATAATGATAGTGGGTAAGAGCCAGATGGGAGTTGCCAGACTCTATAATGGATAAGGGTAGGGACTGCTTGTTCAAGATCCCCAGCGGAGTCGCTAAAAACTGTTGGTTGAATATTTTGTCGATCAACATACTGATAAACAAAATAGGTCTGATCAGCCAAAGTAGGAAGATTAGTCATCTAAATGTGTAATTTTACCACATCAAAAAGACATTGATCTCTCCTCTCATCAAGGGGAGGTTCTCTGTAGGTATGCTATATATATATATATTTATAAATAGAAAATAATACTCATGGGTGGGACAAACCATCCATATTTCTTCTTTAAGAGATGATGAGCGTGGATCAAAGGAAAAACTCAGGGGAAATGATAGACAGTACTCCTCTTCTTTCAGAAGTAACATTCAGCAAACCACAAGAATACTCCTGGCAATAACAACAAAAATGTAGCAAAGAATGTGATAACCAGCAAATCGAGATGCAGCTCAAAGTCTTCACCTAGATTTCTCAAGAGTAAGATACGAAGGACAATGAGGGCACAAAGTCGCCTCAAGGTCCTTTAAATAGAAATGAAAATAAAACAAACTAAAGGCGATTATGGGGGCACAAAGTCTCTCCATAGTCGACTCTTTAGGACACCTTTTTTAACTTCTATCATTAATTCTACTTGTTGAATTAAAGGAACAAAAGATATATTGAAGAAAAAGACATTAAAATGATTTCCTCAATAACAAAGATATTATAGTGCAAAGTCTAAAAAACCAATTGCTTTCTTATTCCAGTAACAAAATATGGTCAGCAATCTGAGCTCAAAGTCTCAGCAATGCCTTAAAATTTGGGTAGAGTTTCCTTCTAATTGTCAAAAAAGAGATCCTCATTACAATCAAGAAAAGTCCCTTATATAGTCTCTTCAAAAGGACTTGGGAACAATCAATATATCAATTTGCATTGAAATCTATTAAGGAGACACGCTAGAACTTAGGGGCACTTTACCCTTTTGATTTTATCAATGCAAGGAAATAAGTCACACTTATTGAAAGTTTGTAACTTCCAATGTTCCACCTGGCAATCTGATCTCATCTTCATCGTTCCTCCTTGTTCGGCTAATTTAATCAGGTCCTAGATTTAATTTGCTATTCTATTTCTTCTCTGCTTTCTGCTGGTCTTGGCCTTGAAAATTGTGAATGTATTCTATTCTGTGAATCAAAGGATCAACAGCTATTTTATTGTCTCTAAAATTGACGTTTTCATGCCCATCACTATGTTTCCAATAGCTAGTTGACTATGTTAAATTTGACGTGTTCGAGCGCGTCACCCCTTGGTCTTGTTTTATCTTCCACTTGGCGCTTTCCCAGACTGCACTTTACCCTTTTGGGCCCTGAGAAATGATCCTTCAGCTTCATTTGTCAGCCCTTCGCAAACTTCCCCCAGGCTTAAAATCCCTTCAGCTTCATTTTTTACATTCCCGCAGACTTCCCCTGGGCTTTTCTTTTGAACATTTCTGTGGACAAAAAAAATCTGGGGAAAATTCCCACAGACAAAAAGTCTGGGGAAATTCTCACGTGCTTTGAGTCAAACCCTTAAACAAGTCAAAGGATGCTTTGGTCAGTGAAGTGTCCTCCGTAAGGACACTTGTCCTATAGAAAAGTAATTTTGGCTTTGAACCAACCCTTTGAACCTATTAGATGAACCTTTGTTGAACCGGTTCAAAGGTTCAATGAAGCGTGCCAAGCCTTTGAAGCAAACAGTTGATGAACCTGTTGAAGCGAATGAACTTTGAACTTTTCCCAGAAAATGAACAAATGTTGAAAATCAATTCTTTTGACTAAAAACCACCTGTAAGAGTCTGCATATTTTCCTTTTCCTACAGAGTCTGTAGATTCAAGCCTGCAGAGTTCGTAGATTCAAGCTTGCTAAGTCTGTAGATTTTTTTGAGAAGTTTTGAAAATGAGAAATATGAACACCTAAGAAATTTTTTGAAAATGGAAGATATTATTTTGGTTTGTAGAACCAAAATAATTCAAATGTTTTTCCAAAAATGTCTGTTATTTTTGGGAGACAACACTGTGTTGTTTCTAAATTCTAGTTATATATTACTTCTGGTTTAATTCTATGTTTAGTTGCTTATACAAAGGTAATCAATTGTGCTCTTAATCCTAACAAGTGGTATCAGAGCCTGGTTCAGAGCAGGTTAGTGTTTGTTGATTACAAGTCACTCTCAGGGGTTTTTAATTGAGTGGGAGTATAGCAATGGCAGAAGAAAGTAAGCTAAGAATGGAGAAATTCAATGGAAATAATTATCAATTATGGAGGATGAAAATAGAAGATTATCTGTATCAGAAAGATCTGTACTTACCGTTGGGTGGAGTTGCATGCAAGCCCACATATATGAAAGATGAAGAATGGAATGTTATTGATCGGAAGGCTTTGGGATCTATAAGGTTGAGCCTGGCATCGTCTGTGATTTCCAACTTATCACAGGCTAAGACAATGGTAGAGTTAATGGAATCTTTGGCAAATTTATATGAAAAACCTTCAGCTTCAAATAAGGTATTTTTTATGAAGTAATTATTTAATTTATAAATGCTAGAAGGTGGATCAGTACATAGTCATCTTAGTGATGTCCATGGATTATTAAATCAGTTAATTTCAGTCAATATAGATTTTAATGATGAAATTAAGGCTCTCTTAATCTTATGCTCATTACCTAAAAGTTGGAATAGTTTGGTAATGGCAGTTAGTAATACTGCATCTGTTTCAAATATCTTGAAAGTTGATGATGTTGTTAGTGTAATCTTGAATGAAGAAATTCATAGAAAAAACACAGGGGAATCATCAGGTAATGCTTTAAGTGTTGAAAGCAGGGGAAGGCAAAGAGAGAAGATTGAGCAAGAGAAATCAAGGTCAAAAATAGGCAGGAGATCTAGATCTAGGTATGGCAGTATAATCTACTAAAATTATGGAAAGAAAGGGCATGTAAAGAAAGATTGTTGGTTGAAAGAAGATCAGCATGAAGGAAATGAAGAAGCAGATGTTGCAGGTATTGTTGCACAGGATGCTCTTGTATGTTCCTTGGATAAAGTGGAATCTTGGGTTTTAGATTTTGGTGCCTCTTTCCATGCAACCCCAAATAGAGAATTTTTCCATGATTATGTCCATACAGACTTTGAAAAGATTTATTTAAGGGATGGTAAGCCTTGTTAAATGGTTGAAAAAAGAAAAGTGCAGCTGAAATTGCAGATAGGCAACACATGGGTGTTGAAGGAGGTCATGCATGTCCCAGTCCTGAAGCGGAATTTGATTTCTATAGGAAACATGGGAGATGAGAGATGCACAGTAACTCTCACAGTGAAATCTTGGAAAGTTTCCAAGGGTGCACTTATTTTAGAAAGAGGTAAGAAAGTAGGTACCCTTTATCTATCTACTTGTATTACTGATTCTCCTTCTGGTTTATCTACTTCAGATGTAGATGCGAAGATGTGGCTCTCTAGGCTTGGTCACATGAGTAAGAAAGAGATGCATGTTCTTGAGTCAAAAGGTAAGATTTCAGATTCAGAAAGCATAGATTGAGATTTCTGTAAGCAACAGAAGAAGTAAGGTTTCTTGAAACTCATGCTATAAAAAAGGATCGAGTTTATTGCATAAAGAAAAATTTGATGTTTTTGACAAGAACAGGAAAGCCTTGGTTTTCAAGGAGAAGATGATGGATAGAGATCAACTCAAGGGGATAAATAATTCTAAATAAGGAAGTTTGGACAAGGTTATGATCCAAAGTGAGATCACAGGTAAAAATCATCACTCATAGGAAAACACAGTTACCGACGTCGATCAAGTGAGAACTGACGTCGAATAGGTAAGTACCAATGTCAGTCATGTGTAGACCAAATTTGGTGGTGTCGATCAAGTTGATATCAATGTCGATTAGGAAACCAACATCGGTGACCAGGTGGACACCGATGTTAGTCAGAGAACTAGTGTCGATGATTAGGTGGAATTGACATCGATCAGGTGCAGACCAGGGTCAGCTAGAGGTGATCAAGATCGGTCACTGTCAAAATGGATTTTGGGCAGATATCAAGCTATCAAGGAGTCTCAAACGCCCATGTGGAGAAATGAAAGGGTAAGTAAGCCTCAAATTTGTTATTCCCCTTCTTTATACTACTTGTTGCTCATTGATGGTCAAGAACTAGGAAGTTTTGAAGAGGCAAAGCAGGTAAAATCTAGGAAACAGTGGGAGCATGGCATGAATTCTTTAGAAGAGAACCAAATGGGAGATTTGGTAGAGTTGTCAGTCGAGATGAAAGCACTGAAAGACAAATAGATTCCTAGGTTAAAGAAAGGAGAGAATAGACATGTGAGACAAAAGGCCAAGTTATATGGTCTTGAGCAGGCTACAGGACAATGGTGTTTAAGGTTTGATAGGTGTATGACAAAGCATGGCTTTAGTCAATATCAATGTGACCATTGTGTTTACTTTACTAGGTTAGATAATATTAGCTACATTATCCTATTACTGTATGTAGTGTATATGCTTGTTATAGGGTCACACATGCAGGAGATTGCTGAGCTAAAGGTAAAATTAGTGTAGAAGTTTGCCATGAAGGATTTGAGAGTAGAAAAATTCTTTGGTATGAGTATTTCTAGAGACAGGAAAAGTCATAGGTTGATTTTGTCTCTAAATGATTATGTGAATAAGGTAGTGGAGAGGTTTAATATGTAGGATACAGAACCAGTTACCACACCTATGGATGGACAGTTCATAGAACAGTGTCCCAAATCACATGATGAGGTTGAGTACATGTGTACTAGACTTGAGATTACCTAAGCAGTAGGAGTTGTCAGCAAATTTGTGGCCAATTCAAGAAAGGAGCACTGGAAATCAGTTCAGTGGATTCTCAGGTATCTGAGAGGGACCAACAATAGGTATACATGCTATGCAGGGTCAAGCACTTCTCTACATGGGTATGTAGATTTAGATATGGCAGGTTACTTGGATGACAGGAGAAGCACCACATGATATGTGGTGGTTGGTCTTCAAGATTAAACTTGAAGAGGGATACAAGCCAGGAAATAAAATTAGATGATGTATAGGTATAGGTGTAGCTATTTATCTCCAAGTGGGAGATTGTTGTGGAGCTAAAAGCTTCGCTAATGCAAATGGAGGAGGTTGCTGAGTGTTACAGTAACCGACGTCAGTCTGATCAACTGACGTTAGTCATATTTAGCTATGCAATAAACGACATCAGTTAGGGGTCAGCCGACATCGGTCAGTAAGGAACCGACATCGACAACCTGTGTGTGTGTGTGTGTGCGTTTGCATGTGCTTCCAAAATTGGTCTAATTTTAGATGGACAGTTAGTTTGCATGTAAAAGAATAATTTTAGTTTCGAGTCTGTGTTTCTAATTATTGTAATTAGGAAGTCTAATTATTGTTTGTATGAGATCTATTTAAGAGACCCATGGTGCTGTATTATAATTAAGGACAATGAAGAGATCCTTCCAATTGTAAGATCAGTTGATCTGTAGGTTGTGCAAGATCAAGGGAGATCTACATGGTAAGTAAGATCAGTTGATTTATAGGTGTGCAAGATTAGGGAGATCTACTTAGAGTACTTTGAGTACTTGGTGGACTGGCAGTATTGTTATTGATTGGTGGAGGGAACAATTCAGTTATTGAGTTGTGGTTGTAATTGGTTGAGAGAGATAACTCTTGAGGGAGAATCACTATACGCCTAAGAGGTGTGGGAAGAGTGTGATTTTTTCATTGTATTTCCTTCTAGAAGAGTGTTAATACAAGATTGTATTGTCTCTCATATTCTATGCTATTTTTGAATTCTAGTTACATATTACTTCTGGTTTAATTCCATGTTTAGTTGCTTATACAAAGGTAATCAATTGTGCTCTTAATCTTAACAAGTGGTATCAGAGCCTGGTTCGGAGCAGGTTAATGTTTGTTGATTACAGGTCACTCTCAGGGGTTTCTAATTAAGTGGGAGTATAGTAATGGTAGAAGAAAGTAAGCTAAGAATGGAAAAATTTAATGGCAAGAATGATCAATTATGGAGGATGCAGATAGAAGATTATCTGTATGAGAAAGATCTATACTTACCGTTGGGTGGGGTTGCATGCAAGCCCACAGATATGAAAGATGAAAAATAGAATGTTTTTGATTGAAAGGCTCTGGGATCTATAAGGTTGAGCTTGGCATTGTCTGTGATTTCCAAATTATCACAGGCTAAGACAATGGTAGAGTTAATGGAATCTTTGGCAAATTTATATGAAAAACCCTCAGCTTCGAATAAGGTATTTCTTATAAAGAAATTATTTAATTTGCAAATGCTGGAAGGTGGATCGGTACATAGTCATCTTAGTGATTTCCATGGATTAGTAAATCAGTTAATTTCAGTCAATATAGCTTTTGATGATGAAATTAAGGCTTTCTTAATCTTATGCTCATTACCTAAAAGTTGGGATAGTTTGGTAATGGCAGTTAGTAATACTGCGTCTGCTTCAAATATCTTTAAAGTTGATGATGTTGTTAGTGTAATCTTGAATGAAAAAATTCACAAGAAAAGCACAGGGGAATCATCAGGTAATGCTTTAAGTGTTAAAAGTAGGGGAAGGCAAAGAGAGAAGATCAAGCAAGGGAAATCAAGGTCAAAGATAGGTAGGAGATCTAGATCCAGGTATGGCAGTATAATCTACTAAAATTGTGGAAAGAAAGGGCATGTAAAGAAAGATTGTTGGTTGAAAGAAGATTAACATGAAGGAAATGAAGAAGTAGATGTTGCAGGTATTGTTGCACAAGATGCTCTTATATGTTCCTTGGATAAAGTGGAATCTTGGGTTTTAGATTCTGGTGCCTCTTTCCATGCAACCCCAAATAGAGAATTTTTCCATGATTATGTCCATGGAGACTTTGAAAAGATTTATTTAGGGGATGGTAAGCCTTGTCAAATGGTTGGCAAAGGGAAAGTGCAGCTAAAATTGCAGACAAGCAACACATGGGTGTTGAAGGAGGTCATGCATGTCTCAGTCCTGAAGCAGAATTTGATTTCTATAGAAAAGTTGGGTGATGAGGGATGCACAGTAACTCTCACAGTGAAATCTTGGCAAGTTTCCAAGGGTGCACTTATTTAAGCAAGAGGTAAGAAAGTAGGTACCCTTTATCTATCTACTTGTATTACTGATTCTCCTTCTAGTTTATCTACTTCAGATGTAGATGCAAAGATGTGGCTCTGTAGGCTTGGTCACATGAGTAAGAAGGGGATGCATGTTCTTGAGTCAAAAGGTAAGAGTTCAAATTCAAAAAGCATAGATCAAGATTTATGTAAGCAACAGAAGAAAGTGAGGTTTCTTGAAACTCATGCTACAAGAAAGGATCGAGTTTATTGCATAAAGAAGAAATCTGATGTTTTTGACAAGAACATGAAAGCCTTGGTTTTCAAGGAGAAGATGATGGACAGAGATCAGCTCAAGGGGCTAAATAATTCTGAGTAGGGTATTTTGGATAAGGTTATGATCCAAAGTGAGCTCATGGGTAAAAATCATCACTCACAAGAGAACACAATTACCGATATTGGTCAGGTGAGAACTGACGTCAAACAGGCAGGTATCGATGTCAGTCATGTGCAGACCAGAGTCAGTGGTGTCAGGCAGGTGGATATCAATGTCACTCAGGGAACTGACATCGGTGACCAGGTGGAAATTGACATTGGTCAGGGAACTAGCATCAATGATCAGGTGGAATCAACATCGGTTGGGTGCAGACCAAAGTGGGCCAGAGGTGATTGAGATTGGTCACTATCAAAATGGATTTTGGGCAGATAGCAAGCTGTCAAGGAGTCTCAAACACCCATGTGGAGGCATGAAAGGGTAAGTAAGCCTCAAATTCATTTATACTTCTTGTTTCTCACTGATAGTCAAGAACCAGGAAGTTTTAAAGAGGCAAACAGGTAGAATCTAGAAAATAGTGGGAGCATGGCATGAATTCTTTGGAAGAGAACCAAACAAGAGATTTGGTAGAGTTGCCAGCTAGGATGAAAGCACTAAAAGATGAATGGATTTTTAGGTTAAATAAAGGAGAGAATGGACATGTGAGACAGAAGGCCAGGTTATATGGTCTTAAGCAGGCTGCAGGACAATGGTGTTTAAGGTTTGATAGGTGTATGACAAAGCATGACTTTAGTCAATGTCAATGTGACCATTGTGTTTACTTTACTATGTTGGATAATATTAGCTACATTATTCTATTACTGTATGTAGTGTATATGCTTGTTGTAGGGTCACACATGTAGGAGATTGCTGAGCTAAAGGTAAAGTTAGTTCAGAGGTTTGCCATGAAGGATTTAGGAGCAGCAAAATTCTTTGGCATGAGTATTTCTAGAGACAGGGACAGTCACAGGTTGATTTTATCTCTAGATGATTACATGAATAAGTTAGTGGATAGGTTCAATATGCAGGATGCAGAACCGGTTAGCACACCTATGGATGGATAGTTCACAGAACAGTGTCCCAAATCACATGATGAGGTTGAGTACATGTGTACTAGACCTGAGATTACCCAAGCAGTGGGAGTTGTCAGCAGGTTTGTGGCCAATTCAAGAAAGGAGCATTGAAAAGTAGTTCAGTGGATTCTCAGGTATCTGAGAGGGACCAACAGCAGGTATACATGCTATGCAGGGTTAAGCACTTCTCTACATGGGTATGTAGATTTGGATATGGTAGGTTACTTGGATGACAGGAGAAGCACCATAGGATATATGGTGGTTGGTCTTCAAGATTGAACTTGAAGAGGGATACAAGCTAGGAAACAAAAGTAGATGATGTACAAGTACAGGTATAGATGTAGCTGTTTATCTCCAAGTGGGAGATTGTTAAGTTGTGGAGCTAAAAGCTTTATTGATGCAAATAGAGGAGGTTGATGAGTGTTACAGTAACCAACGTCAGTCTGATCAACTGACATTAGTCATATTCAGCTATGCAGTAATTGACATCGATTAGGGGTCAGCTGACATCGGTCAAATAGGAACCGATGTCGGCAACCTCTGTGTGTGTGCGTTTGCATGGACTTCCAAAACTAGTCTAATTTTAGACGGATAGTTAGTTTGCATGTAAAAGACTAATTTTAGTCTTGAGTCTATGTTTCTAATTATTGTAATTAGGAAGTCTAATTATTATTTGTATGGGATCTATTTAAGAGACCCATGGGGCTGTATTGTAATCAAGGACAAGGAAGAGATCCTTCCAATTATAAGATTAGTTGATCTACAGGTTGTGCAAGATCAGGGGAGATCTACATGGTAAGTAAGATCAGTTGATTTACAAGTGTGCAAGATCAGGGATATCTACTTAGAGTACTTTGAGTACTTGGTGGACTGGCAGTATTGTTACTGACTGGTGGAGGGAACATCTCAGTTATTGAGTTGTGGTTGTAATTGGTTGAGAGAGAGAAATCTTGAGGGAGAATTACTGTATGCCCAAGAGGTGTGGGAAGAGTGTGATTTATTCATTGTATTTCCTTCTGGAAGAGTGTTAATACAAGATTGTATTGTCTCCCATATTCTGTGCTGTTTATGAATTCTAGTTACATATTACTTCTGGTTTAATTCCGTGTTTAGTTGCTTATACAAAGGTAATCAATTGTGCTCTTAATCCTATTAGATAGATCTGAGAGTTATTATACTCTATTGGTTTGTAATAAAATTTGATAAAGTGTTTCTTAGTGGATGTATCACACATTGGGTGAACCATGTTAAATATTATCTTATTATTGTTCATGTTTATTTCTATTCTTTATGAATATCTAATCATATCTATTATTGCAATTCTATGAAATTGTTCTGCATCAATTTCTATATTTATCCCTAACATACATAAGGTTTCATAAAACCAAATTTGGAATGGATCATGTTAAATAGGTAATAAAATTGAATCAAACAATTATTTATTGTTTGACATGTGTGTGATAAGTATGGAGTAAATCCTTAGTTTTTAGGTGTAGAGACCTAATTGAGGCCTAATTAGAGAGAAACACAAGAAGAATAGGTATACTTCCACTCAAGTTTAGGTCATGAAATTTGGCACAAATTTGTAAGGGAATATTGGGTACTCAAAAATATTTATATTTTATAAATATCATCTATATATTCTTCTACACAATTTGCTTTGTGTGTTTTCAAGGTTATAAGGATTTGAAGTCAAATGTAAGCTTTGGGTGTAAGATGAAGTCTTAGAGATTGTTTGAGGTTTTCAAAGGAGTTGAATTAGGTATGATAATATAAAAATATGTATTTAATAAATATAGGTTTCATTCATGAATATGGAATCAAGTTTTGAAACTCTCAAATAAGGAGATGCGTAGTAGACAAATGGGCTTCAAAACACCTAAGGAACTATGTGATGATCACCATTAAAATGATAGCATAAGAGGTATTTAAACTAATAAAATGTGTTAAAAACAAAGGTAGATGGAATTTCATAATGAATTGATGATCAAGGAATGACATTTGTCGTTCCTCACAAGCCAAGATGGGTAGTTTTGAATGAATGTTGAACTATTGAACTCTTTTGCACCAACTTCCTTGAAAATTATGACACACAAATACAACACATGTCAAATAGGGTATCATAATACTATTATATAGCTTTGTTATTTTTTTAACTAGATATTTTATGAGGAACACTTGTCAATTACTTTTTCCCATGCCACTTTTCTCTCTCTCTCTCATTCTCTATATATGTTGCCTTCTTTGGCATTATAATCTATCCACATATTGGTATGGTGAAGCCATATTGAATTGAATACTAATTTTAATTTGGATTAAATGATTCAAAATTATTTTGGCTTTCTCAATTCTTTCATTAAGTGTGAAATAGTTTTAATTTTGAATGATAAGTGATAATTTCTTTCCTTTCATTCATCTATCTCTTTCATGTCTTTATGTGAGCAATCTACTCTCTATCAGGTCATATGATGTGTAGATGGAAAATTTATATGATTTTTTAAGTGTAAGGAGGATTATTAGTGTTGATTATTAGGCCTATTAGTTATCTACATTGAAGTCTACATTTCATTCTACCTTCATATTGAAACACTATTGTTAGAATAACCTTGGAATTTGAGATCAACTTTATAGTTATTTTCCATAGTGCAAGTTCAATTAAGCGTGGAGTTTATTTTGGTGCATAAACTCCATTATATTAGTATCTAATCTCACTCTATCCCTTTTCATTCAAATAAAATAGGTTAGTGATTAGTTTTAGGTGTTATATATGGGAGCTAGCCCATAATATAGAGATTCACCTCTTAGAATTATCACCCATAGAATATGAGGTGTTTCCATATTATCAAAAATTTGAGGAGGCTTGAGTATCCCTCCTTAGGGTGAAAATTTGAGTGATAATAGTTATGGCATGCCTGGTGGGACTCATGGTCCAAAAAATTTTCTAAGGTGGATGTTGATCTTGATAAATTTGAAGTTATAATAGCTTCCTTCATGTAGTATTTAGTGACTCTAAAAATTATTGGCTCTTGGTTATAGAATAGTGCCTCAATTTCATGCCTAAGGTAAGCACAAGGTCTTATATTAAAGGCATTAATTTTTATTTTTTATAGATACCTTATTATTCAGGGTGATCAAAGAGGTTTGTTAACACTCATCTATATCCAAATAAATCTTTTGATGCTCACATACCTATAAAGAAACTCTTGTTGGATCCAATTTATAATATTTTAGCACCAAGAAACCTACCATTTTTTTCCTTAAATGGACACAACCCTATAATACTTGATCAATATGATGAATTTACTATTCTAGCCCTCAAAAGTGTTCCTTCTTATACAATATAATCGACCATTATCCCTATTGAGCACATAAGGAACATTGCTAATTTTTGAAACATACATAACATGGCTAAGGAGAATGTTGATATTTGGATTTTGGTCTTTTACTTCAAGGGTAAGTCCCTTGATTTGTATGGGACTTTGGAACCTAATTTTATCACTTCATGGGACCAATTGGTGACTCTTAGAGGAGGAGATTTGAAGACAAGAGTGACCACTTATCTTTGACAGAGCAACTAACTAATATAAAGAGGGCCCCTCAAGAAGCCATACAAGATTTAAATACAAAATTTAAAAATACATGGGATAGGATACCAATCTTGGTAAGGCCTATTACACAATGTTTTTCTCTATTATCTTAAGGATTTCAATAGTGACATATCCATGATGATTCAATCTATGGGAGGGGATACACTACCTAATGCTTATGATACTACTATCAGGGATGAGAATTGACTTATATAGGTTTTGAATATCTCTCATAAACGCCCTATGAATTTATTTCCTAATGTGAAAACTCCTATTCCCACTATTTCTTCCATCCCCACACCTAAACATGAGCAAGTTTCCTCTAATCAACTGAGTAAGTCAAATGATGCAAAGGTGATAAAAGATCGTATAGAAGAGGTCAAAAATATCAAGAGGAAACAAAAATAACAACAATGGAGATCCTATCAAGTTTCTTATCAACCAAATTATCCCTATCAACCTTATCAAGCTCTTAGACAATCTTTTCAAGGCCATTCTCAAGGACAAGGGCAACTAACTGAAGAAAGAAAATATAATGGTCAAAACCAAAATGTTCCTTCTACCTCAAAAGATTTAGTACCTACCCAAAATAATATTGTGTAAGATAATGGAGAGAATACTCAATTAGAGGCTACATTGGTGAACTATTCTTGATAATATTTATGTGTATCCAATTATCAAGGGAACTTAAACATAGACTCAAATACTATGGCTGCAAATACAATGTAAAAAAGAAGAAATATTGAAGAGGTAAAAGTGACAAGTAATGGTAAAAACATGAAATATACAACATCCCAAAGGGTAGGTGTGTCAAATATAGTTCTTATAGATCAAATAAATCATAGATTTCAAAATTCTAAAGTTCTTCCTATGCATCAAGTAACACAAGGTATTGGTAGTGGAGGGATAATAAAGGGAATGACAAGGTTAGTATCTCTCTTATGAAATTTTTTTAACAAATAAATAAGGTTAATGTAAGAATAAAAATTTGAGATACATTGTCCATTCCTAGACAAAGAAATCTGCTCTAAAATGAGCTCTCTACACTCAATGCAACACCTAGGCAACCTAGTGAAAGAGGGGAAATTTTATCAAATGGATTAAAAAATAATAATGTAAATCCAAAAAAAAAAAATAGAAGATAAAACTCCTCCTTTATACCTATATCTTATTATTATATATTCATTGGTTCATAATTGATTGATTGATAGTGGAGTAAATAGCTCAGTCATGCCAAAACAAGTAGTTGATAAACTAAATTTGAAGTGTGAACCAAACTATAAGGGGGTATTACAATATGGATTAGCTACCAAATTATTTGGAATCATAAAAGGTTTGTAGATAACTTTTCATGATTAGCCTACCTTATTTATCTCTCAATATGTTGTAGTTATAGATGTACCACCTCACTTTGCTCTTTGTTTGTCAAGGGACTTTACTACTAAGATTGGGGGATACTTTAATTTTGATTGGTTCTATATGACATTTAGGACTAGTTATGGTGTTAAGATCTTAATTAAGTATGAAAATTTATCAAAATTTCATGTGGATCCTTATGTATCAAACACATCTAATATGAATTGTACTATTATTGGTGATAGAGACCGTCCCAATGACCAAGAATCAACTACATCTATTGATGTTATACTTGACCTTTTTCTAGATGAATGGGGTACTGAGAATCATGAGTTTGATCCTTTCAAGCACATTTAAGAAATTGGTCTATGAGTCTACTACATATATGAAGAAGGAGTAGCCATACCAAACCTTTTAGAGCCTAATGAAAGTGAAGAAGGAACGTGGTAATTATTTTTTGATGGTTCAAAGAGCCAAAATAGAGTAGGGGTAGGTATAATGCTTGTTTATCCTTCAAAAGATTAATATTTTTATGCTATTATGTTTCAATTTGGTTGATCCTCCAATGCAATAGAATATGAATGATTTATTCAAGGCCTATAATGGACAAGGAAGAAAGGTATAAATCAATTGCAAACATATGGTGATAATGAAATAGTACAATAGGTTAGAGGGAAAAATGCTACCAAAAATATATTATTGAATGCATACAAGCATAGGATTTGGGACCTCATTGAAGACTTTGAGGACTTCAACTTGAAATCATTCCTAAGAGAAAATAACAAATGTGATGATAAATTGGCAGTAGTAGGGGCTCATTTTGACATCCCAAATGATGTGAAAAGTGGGAAACATCAACCACATGTAAAAATATTGGTTAGAAAATCTATATAAAATAATAATGTAAGTTGGAAAGTCTTTGATAGTGATAGGTAGATTGCATATTTTTTATGTGAAGAAAATGAGTTCTCCTCAAAGAATCAGGTCAAGTTTTAACAACAATACGGTGACTAAATAATGCAACTATAGTCCAACAAGATTCCTAATGGATTGGCGACCCTTGAAAGCATTTTAAATGAATAAGATCAAATGAGAAAGGAGAAGGTAGGAATTTATAAAAGTGAGGAGTATTTTAAAAGAGTTACAATCTTCAAAGACAAACTCAAGCTAGGAAATTTGTGTACTAAGGCTGAGAAGGCTACCTTTGTTGAATTATGTAGAGAATTTTTAGAAATATTTACATGGGAGTATGGTGACCTCAAAGGATTTGACCCTAGTCTAGCTCAACACACCATTGAGTTGGACTTGAGTGCAAAACTAGTGAGATAAAATCAAAGACCCATAAATCCCAAGGCTAAAATTTTGATGAATAAGGAATTAATCAAGTTGATTAAATAAAACATCATCTTCCTTATTAATCACTCTTCATGGGTTGTTATTCTAGTCCATGTAAGTAAAAAGAGTAGGGAAATCATATTATATGTTGATTTCATCAATTTAAATAAGGTGTATTTGAAGGATCATCATCCTATACATTAAATGGAACAAATACTTTAAATAATTGCAGGGTATGAATGTTTCTCCCTCTTGTATGGGTATTTTGGTTATAACTAAAGTTTGGTTAAAGAAGAGGACCAATATAAAACTACCTTTACAACCAAATGGCTCACCTATGCCTACAAGAAGATGCCTTTTTAACTTTCTAATGAAGTATATACCTTTCAAAAGACCATGGCATGGCCTTCCAAGATTTGATTAACAAGATGGTGCTAGTGTACCTTAATGATATCACTATTTTTTAAAAGATGCTAGTGACCATTTAACTCATCTAAGACTAATTTTTGAGAGGTCAAGGAAGTTTGGGATATCTTTAAAACCCAAAAATTATATTTTTTAGTCTATGAGGGTAAGATACTAGGACACATTATCTTAAAGGAAGGGATGACTATAGACCCTGAAATGGTGAAAGCTATCTTGGCCTTGTTTCTACCATTGCATAAGAAGGGAATGCAAAGTTTTCTTACAAAGATAAAATTAATAACAAGGTTTATAAATAATTTTTATAACCTTTTAAATCATTTTACATCCATGTTAAATAAGCATCAAACCTTCAACTAGACTAAAGAAGATAAAAGCAAATTTGAGGCTATGTTGTCACAGTTTTAGGAAAAAATAAAAACTGGTGGAAATTTAATTTTATACTAATGACTAAATTTAACTAAGCTCAAAATCATCAAAATTTTGAGAAATTTAATTTTTTAAATTAATTAATTAATTAAATTTAATTGACTAATTAAAAATTCATGGGCAAATTGATTTATACCCCAAGCTATTTTAAAATACATTTGAGCCCCCTATGTAAAAAGTAGTTAACATTTCTTACAATTTTCAAAATCTGTTTAAATTTTTATGAGTTGTGAAAATGGATGTTACTTTTCCCAAAGATGTGAAAAATGCCCCAAGCTTTTTCAAAGTCATGAAAATTGCAAATTCCTTTTTCTTTTTGGTGTAAATTACATTTTTTATTTTACATTTCATGCAATTTGTAAATTTGTTTTGTAGTTTCATGCAATTTATAAAATCATTTCTCTGTTCCATACAAATTGTAAATTTGATTTGCTTTTTCATGTAAGTTTAAATTTTTTTTTGCATTTCCCCTTCCCATGCAATTCCAAATTCTATTTTCTCAAATCGTGCAATTTGAATTTGCACTTTCCCAAATCATGCAAATTGAAAATACACTTCCCCAAGTCCTAAAAATGCAAACCTCCATGTTGTGATTTCCTTTTTCAATGGTGCAAATCACCATTGCAAATTCAACTCTTCTTTTTTAATTTACATGCAATTTCATTTATTTCTTCCTCAAATCATGCAAATTCAATTATTTTCTTGGACCATGCTAAATAAAAATTGTCTTCCCTTCTATTTTTTTTTCAACTTGCATACTGGACTATGGAAATTTTTGGAAAAAATAAAAAATGAATTTCTATTTGTGCTTTTAACCACCATCCACTAGAAGTTCTCTCAGGCTTATGAAAGAGAATCATATCAAAAATAGAATAATAAGTTATTTTGATTTAGTTTTTATCTAGGCCCTATGAAATTGAGGAAGTAAATAAGTTTTAAAAATAATATTTCTTATGTCCATCCTACACAAAATGCCATACATTTCAACAAAGGGGTTTCAAAAATAAAAAAACAAGGAACATAATTTCTTTAATTATTTTGCATTTCCCAAGTGGTTGTGGGGTGATGCCTAAGAGAAATTAAAGGAGTTTTCAAAATTCAAATTTCTATTTCCATCTACCAAATTGAACTATACGACCAGTCATACGTCCTATGGAAGAGGTGAAAACTATAATTTTAATCAAAATTTGCTTCTTTTTTCTATTTTCTTCTTCAAGCCTAGCCATATGACCTATATGAAATGAAATTCTAGTAATTTAAATTTTTTTGGATTTTTAAAGTAAAAATTGAGCCATACAACTAGCTGGATACCCAAGGAGAGGCAAGCAAAAAAGTAAAATTTGTCTTTAAAGCTTTCATTTGCCTATATGAGAATGGTATGACTAAAATAGTTGGAGGAGATAATAAAAAAGTGACAAATGTTTTTAGCTTCATAAGAGCAAAAAAGAAAATGTACAAATTCAGGGAGGAAAAAGAAAAATAAATTAAGATTTTTTTTTTCTTGATTTGCAAATTTGTAATTCTTATTTGCTAGAGTTTATGCCATACAATAAAGTCCAAGGGCGAAACAAAATTGGAATTGGTAGATTGTAATATTCTTATTTTAGACTTGAGATAAAAATATAAAGCAAAAAATTAGTATTTTAAAATAAAAAGATGGAAATTTGCAAAATCACTTTTCGGCTCATTTTCCCTTGTCAAAAAGGTCTATTTTATGGCTATGAATTAATTGATCAAATAGGAAGTCAAAACCAAGAACAATGATTCAGTGAGAAAGTTCAAATTCATTAGGTAGAATTTAAAAACACTGGAGCAATTTTCTTGGATAACATATGAGTATGACCTTAAATTTTATAATTAAATAACTCATTTTAGCTTTAAGTTATTTAATTTGATCATTTTTTGCAAATAAGAAGCTTTTTTGCAAATATCTCCTAATTGTAGGTTTTCTTGTAACAGTTGATTTGTTCGTCCTCTACTCCAAAAAAGGTGATCCTGAGTAAAGACAAAGAAACCATGACGTATCAATTTTAGGGAGTAAAAACTCTTTTTCCATGGGAGTCCAATGTTAAAAATATCACACACACCGATCTAGGTCAAATTGACTTAGTTGAGTTTTGGGAAAGGATGATTGCAGTGCATAAAACTGATTTTAGTCAAAGTATATTTGATAGTGGATGAGCATAAGCAAAAAAATTATTGATTTTATTAAATTATCCTAAGCTATTCTTAGTCATTGAAAATAACTATAACTCAGATAAGGAAAGTGAGAGATTCATAGGGGGAATTGGTAGCAAGTTTTGTTCCTAAGCATATAGATAATGTTTTTCCATTTCAAATCATGAATCTTTTTTACATCTGACTCTAGATTCTTCTCAAATATTTTGAGATGATAATAGTATTATGTGTGCTAAATAAGTCAATAATGCATGGTTGACTAAGTCAAAACATTCCTCCACACAAAATCTAAAAAATCTTGCAAGGTTTGATTTCAAGAATGAGATAAATGGTATGATAACACTATTACACAAGATAATGAGAAGCTAAACAATGAATAAATTTTAGACATGGATGTAAAAATTCATTTAGATCATCCTAAAAAATAAGTAATATATCAATTTTAGACAGGTGATCAATGATACAATTCACAAACAACTAATGGAGGTGAAAATCACATCAAAGTTATATATGACTTTGTATCTCATTTACACTATAACAAGTTAAAGATATTTTTATGGATTACAGATAGTAAGTGATTTTGGTAAGGCAATGGTGTATGACTTCTATCCCTAATTGGCATTGAAGGAAAATGCTTATCATTCCAAAAGGGTGAATGATTGTTTTGTTTATTTCATCATTCATTTGTTTGAAAAGGAGCTCTTCAACATGAGAATATTATTAGCAACCACCCCAGATATATCTAGATGGGTAATTTGGTTCATATAGTTATCAAATTTTAATTATTTGAGAATTAGTGGTTACAAGGTTACTCCTTATATTCTTCCATGATATGTCAGTGATAAGTGGGCATTAATGGAATTAGGGAGATAACTTGTTAAAACACATAAGTTCCTAACATACCAACATAAAACAAGAGTCAAATTTACAATATAAATTAGTAGGTATACTTTTCCATCACTGGTAAAGGCCAAGATAGTTGAATAATACATGTATTACAATAATCTCAGGACTTTTGAGATCAGGTTTGCATTTGACATTAGGGGATTTATTGAGCACAATATTGGACCTTCAT
This sequence comes from Torreya grandis, assembly GCA_037957365.1. Taxonomy (NCBI): domain Eukaryota; kingdom Viridiplantae; phylum Streptophyta; class Pinopsida; order Cupressales; family Taxaceae; genus Torreya; species Torreya grandis. Next base: position 604,320 of record JARHVA010005193.1, on the reverse strand, counting down.
ATCAAAATCTCTTGTATTTTCAGGACTATTAGATGGATTGTGATGATGAGATAATAGTAAGGATTAGAGAATATTCACAATTTACTATGAAACAAATAGTCAAAATTGGCATAATAAAAGTACCAAAGGAGGTGGTGGATGACAAGGCCACATTAGATCCCATCTTTGAAAAAGAAAACATTACAACAAAGACATTACCTTTAGTCCATTGGGATAAGAGGTTATCTAGTTCTCTCATAAGTATAAGAAGGGTAGTACTTGAGAGATGTCTTAAGTGGTTGAAGAGCAAAGGAGTAGATGCTAAAAATGTTGATTTTCCTACACCTTATGAGAATATGAATTTGGTAACTTATAAAAGCAACATGATGAATCAAAAAAGGTAGATGAAGTAGGTCTAAGTGAAGAACCCCTGATGATAAAAGAGGTGCTTGAACTAGAATCTATTCAATAATATGTTCTACCAAAAAAGTTTTTCAAGCTCAAAATAAAGAGGTTAGGTGAAAATATCTCCTCTTCTCATAGTCTTTCAATTCCTCAAGAGATTCATGTTGATAGTTTATCGCATTATTAAGAACTTATAGAGAATACAACCCATCAATTTTTGGTTTCAAATTATATGATGTTCCCTATTTCATCTACTTTCCCATTGTAAGAGATCACTCATATTTATTCATCTTCTCCCTTGAATCATGTATTGTATTTCATCTCCTCTTTGAAAATTCCTATTGATAAAATCAATAAGAAAGAACAAGTAAAAACATATTTCCAAGGTGTCATCACTGAGAAAACACCTTCTTCAACTCTAGCTATGCTTATTTCACTAGTCTCAACTTCTATCCCACTTCCTTCTTCAATCATGACAAATTTAGATTGGTTATCCATAGTGGTGAAAAAATAAAAAAAGTTGTTGAATTTGAGGAAATAGACTTTGGAACTTTGAAAATTCCTTTCTCAAAAATGCCAAGAAAATGAGAATAGTTTCACAAATTTTAACAAATGAAAAAGAGAGAAATAAGCAGAAGTGGCAATTCATGCAATCAGAAAGGATAAGTTAGAAATAAAAATTGAAGACTATTAGGTAACTAGGGTTCATCTTCAAAAGTATAATAGAGAAGGTATGAAGGGAGACATACATTTGGAGATTGGTTCCTATATGCACTTAAATGTGATTTCTTCCTTTAATGCCACTAATATTACTATGAGCTGACACTAATTCCACTTATCTCATTTATTTCCATCCCTTTTATTAATTTATGTAATATCCACCTTCATTATTCTTCATTTATTAACCTTATTCTTATCCCCACTAATTATTAATTCTCATAAATCCCCATTATCCCATCTTAATCCTATTTATCTATTATTTGGGAATTTTAAATTCCCATGACCCATCTATACTAGCCTACTCCTAGGCTTTCTTACAAGCCTACTCCCCTAGTCATGACCTAATCACCTTATAATCCCACCTAACACTCACCTAACCTACCTATAATAATAATTAACCCCTCCTAATGGATTATATAATCCTCTCTATTCTCACCCTTTATTTCTATAAGCCTCTAAACCTAGAGGCTTCCAAGAAATTTTTAATTTCTTTTAATTCTCTCTCCTTCCTCTATTTAAATTTGCCCCCGCCTCCATGGCCAAGAACAAGAGATGAATCCATATAAATTCCATGTCAATATTATAAATTCCATGCTATCATTTTAGTCTATCATCAAGCCAATATCATGCTATCATGAAAATCTAAGTCTATCATAGTAAATCCTACATCTATAATCATTTAGTCTTTTCTTATTTGGATATTGATTTGGAGCATTTAGCTTTTAGGATGAAATGTAGGTATGAATGTTTCATTTGCCTTTTAATTTTATTCCTAATTGGCTCTAACTTTTAATAGTGGATTGATATTTTGAGTATATTTAGATTAATTTCATTTTCTCAAATCCATATTGCTCAAAATTTCTATCTCACATTGGTGACCATGATGGAACTGTAAGGGCTCATCTTAAAATGACATTTTTTGCTTTGAGAGTGCTTTCTTAAATTTGTAGGTGAAGTTGAAGAAGTCAAAAATCTGGCCCAAAATCTTTGAAATATTTATCCATTTGAATTTCTAGTTTCAAAATATGAATTTGTCCTTTGTAACTATATGTTGCTTGACACATGCATGCCAATTGTTTTGTTTGTCATTTCTAATTAGATAACACATGTTAATATTTGACGCCTAGAATTTCATCTATTTAAATAGCTTATTGGACTTGATGGTAGTTGTAATTTATCAAGCAATAAATTATTATGTAAATAATAAAATTAACACACATCTTGATTATAATCCATCAATAATCATTGAACATAAAGATCTACTATGGCAATACTATTTATTATATTTATAGCACTAGTTTTAGATTTTTCATTTTTTATAGTTGGTTAAATTCATTTCTCACACACAAATTTTTTTATGATATCTATTGGTTTGCATTGTAGTCTCCACTTCAGTCACCTTATAGATCTATCTAGAGATATAGGCTGTTAGTTTTTCATGTTACTCTATGCCAAAATGGTCAACATATAGTGAACATAATTAAAATGTGGTTATTTTATTGTATGAATCAAGATTTTCATAATATGTTAAGGAAATTTTAACTAAAAAGGGTGATTTAATCTATTGAAAAATAGTGTCAATGAAATGTCAGGATACCCATCTCTTTTAATCCATAGTTTTGTTGTTCTATTAGCACAAATCTAGCTCAACCATTTAGTCAAACACTTGTATGCCATATTAGACAAAATATGCCTCACATTTCCTTACCCTATTATAAATATCCATTTTTAGTGTTTGTTGAGAGGGCATTATAAAATTTACTGTTTATATTTTATATAGAACAAATCCATTTTGTTCATATCCTATAATCGTTGCAATATATGAGAACATATCATGACATTCCAGTCTAGCCAATGGTCAACGTCCCCTAAATCCACCTCCATATCCACCTCATAAGTTTTCTCTACTGAGGTATGTTCTTGTTGTTGATGTTGAGGAATTATTGTTTTAATTTATGTCAAATTTAATATGGGTGTAATTAATGTCAAGATCCAAGTTGAGGCCATGCATGGTGAAATGGTATGTGACAAAGAAGTCTTATGATAAGATAAAATTTGATGACAACCTATTATCTCTTTGTCGAGAGAGAGTTTGAAGGCAAAATATTCATTATTCTAAGGTTGATGGTATTGCAAGATCAAGATCATGAAACAAGGTAAGTTACTATTGAGTATTACTATTGAGGTGAATTATCATATCATGAGCATGGTTTAGAAATATTTCAAGTTCTATATGAGGTCTTGGAACAATGTTATGATGTGACAAGATCATAAAAATATTAAGAGTAGCCTTGTATTTAGAGAATATTTATTTAATAATTTTCTTTGGTGACATCATTAAGAGTTATCTTGTTTGAGTTCAAATCTTTGAGTACTAGGTGTCTTGAGAAGCGTAGTCTATCCCTAAGAGAAGGTGTATGCATTAAGCATAGTAAATCTTGGTGAATCATGTAATTATATGCATGAGAGACTTTATAAAATTGTGTAATCATGTTAAATAGGAAAATAATCCTTCAAAATATTTCCATAGTTAGTTGTGAAGCTTAGTCCTTGCATTAGGAGATCTAGTAAAAAGGAACAAGACTGGTATAATGATGAGATGAGTAGTATGAGACTTGTGTGAATAAGGTTGGAAGTATGTGAGAATGGTATGAGGTTTTATAACATTAGGATAAGATTTTTATAATAGTATAATAGGTTTAAATGTGTGATCAAGGTCTAAGTATGACTGACAGTTCAAGGCCTAGTGTGTAAAGAGACCTAACATGACCTAATGAGGGGCCAAGTTCAGTTTCCAAGGTGAAAAATATCTTAGGAGGATTTTCATAGGTTTTATAAATTGTATCAAGTGTGTTGACCAAGTTTTATGTCAAATTATAAATGAGAAATCATGAAAACTGATGTTGAGGTTTTGTGTGTACATAAAATAGGGTGTTGCAAACTTGAGAAGGATTTTATTATGCTCATTGGCATGTGAAAATTTTTCATGAGATCTTGATCACTTCATGGAAGTTTGGTAAGGTTACTATCTTTAATTTTATGTCATTGGTTTTTAATTTTAGGTTCAATCTTTTATGAATGATTACTAAGAATGGAAGGCAGTCTAAACCCTCATAAAACCCTCATTATGACCCGATATGAAATATATTTATAGATATGAATAAAATGGTTTAGTTGAACTATTTTAATGTTTTTAAAATGTATAGGACTCTTATA
>JARHVA010005192.1:1190000-1283796 GCA_037957365.1 Torreya grandis | reverse complement strand
TATGTCATCCTCTTTGGATTTATTACCTTAGAATTTATTCTTAGGCTTCATCTCAATCTTGAATGAAACTTCCTTCTTTGGTGGTATATCATCATTTATTCTCATCTCATATCCAGTAAGGGTGCCATGCAATTGATCCATCTTCAACTGAGTAAGATCATGACTCTCTCTATAATAAATAATTTTGGATCAAACTTGAGAGATAAAGACCTTAATACCTTTTAGGCCATAATTTCCTCTTTAAGATACTCTCCAAGACCTCTAATGATGTTTCACAATCTCATCAACTATTTTCAGAAAGAATGCCACAAAATCTTCTTTCTTCATCTTAAGACTTTCAAATACCTTCTGTGAGTCTACAACTTAGCAAGATTGACCTTTGAATCTCCTTCAAAATTGTTCTTCATTTTGTCCCATATATATTTAGTAGATTTAAAATGTATTACCTTGGTGTATTTAGTCTCTAAAAAACCACAAGTGATATCATTCAATGCTTTGGAATTGTTCTCAAACAACTTCTTGTTTGTAACACTAGATGGAGGAGTAATAAGAACAACATAACTATCTAGAGTAGATTGCCATACATCAAACCCTAGGGATATAATGTATGTACTCATCCTTGCACTCTAAAAATAATAATTGGATATATTGAACATTGGTGCTTTCTTAGTAGATAAACCTCCTTGATGACTACCCATATTGTACTTTGGATCACTTTTAAGATATTAAGCCTTTATCAAAGGACCTACTCTGATACCAATTATTAAAGGTACAATCACTAAAGGGGGGTGAATTAGTGAGCCCAAATAATCCAACTTTAATATTGATCTTTGAAAACACTTAATTAGTTACCACAAGCATTCATGAGTCATACACAACATTTATATAGATGAGCAAGAAAGATAATGCAAGATCAATCAAATAACACATGACATACATGGAAAACCCTCTTAGGGGAGAAAACCCACTGAAACCTAAAATTGGACTATTGTCCTATAATAACAAGATCCAATTTAGACCATATAAAAATGATCAAAGAACTACAATCCCTATTTAGTGAGACTACAATCCCATAAGGTGCTGCCACACCTATCTAGTTAAACTACAATAACAACAAAACCTTTTAGTAAGTATCAACTTACAAGGAGGCTACAATGACCTTAGATGATGAACTACCTCAATAACACCTATAAACACATCTATATCTAAAATGATGTATACAACACCTGATGATGGACCTCTGTTTATCACTCTTCACCTTCGCTCACATTCAATTTGCAAGAGCACTAATCTACTAACAAAATTATGACCAACAGGTCATATAAATAGTCCTCAATTAATTTTTCTCTTCAACTCATCTTAAAGGAACTCTAACCTTCCTTCACTCCAAAAAACACACACACAAGCATCATTCCAAACTCTCCCAATTCTCTCACATACATATCTAGAAATCACCATCTTTGATTTCACTATTGATAGAGCAATCTCGATAATCACTACCTTGGTTGGGAATTAGGCATGCCTTAGACCTTAAGGAATCTATATCATTGAGACAAAGATCAAAAAAATATTCATAGTTCATCTGTATCTTCTATAGGTCTCCCTTAAGAAACTATACCTTTTAATAAGGCCCTTATAGCTCTTATATGTCTCATAGAGACCTATACATCCATTTATCACACCTTCAAATAGAAAAATAACATATGAACACTTTAAAATATATGAGTTCACTCCTTATTTCCACTTCAACATCCTAAAATTATCACAGTCAACTTAGCTCACATCTGTGTATGCTTAATCAACTTTAAAAGAGACCCTATACATAGGAACATCATTATTGAACAAGTATTCAACTTATTAAGCATTGTTTATACTCAAGATAGATTAATCATACTTCTAAAATCCACATAGAACATCCTCATGGAGTATATAACATGCTCTAATAGATAATTCATCATGAGACATTAAAACAGTATCAACACAAGCTCAAATATCTTTCTCGGGTCACTTTTAGAAAAAAAAATGAACACACAGTCAACTTCTATGCATAAAATATTTAATTTTAATCATTATCATACCTTCAAATGTGTGTGTGTGTGTGTGTGTGTGTGTGTGTGTGTGTGTGTGTGTGTGTGTGTGTGTGTGTTAGTACGTGTGTGCCTTGGATTCCTCTACTAATTTTATTTTTATAGCACTAATAAATTTGACTTGTATTGAAATATATGGATAAAATACAAAGCTCTAGTTTTCCCCTATGTTAAATTCAAATTTTTGAATTCAAATGATCATAGTTAACCTTCGAACATAATACTTGAATCTCGTGTACTCTCATCTTTGGATCAATCTTGTGCCATCGATCTAGTTTGAACTTTAATGCATAGTCCTCTAAAGCCAAACATTAAACCTTAGTTACTTTGACCTCATCTTGTGAAATCTAAAAATGTTGACTCAATGTACTCCATTGATCTCTAAGGATTAGTCAGGTCTTTAATGATCAATGCTCATCATTTGATCAATCTGTAAGAATGCCTACTCACCATTAGATACTTATCCTATACTTTTACTCAATCATTAAACATCATACACCTATCCTCATCTTGTTTCTTCCTGAGTCCTTGGAGCAATGTGCAAATTTGATCTTGCTCAAACCTTAACTTGTGCAAAAATGAATAAGTATGGGGACCCTTTCAATATACTTGAGTAGCTATTTTTGATCATTAATAATTTATTCTATGATATGATACATGATCTCAAATTTGGACCAGATGATCTCCTCACATAGTAGAATCCAATCATGTGTTAAATAGATCATGGAACCTTCACACATGTGAGATATAATTTCATTAAAATAACTTCTCAAAATATTCTATCACAAAGCCAACTATGTCAAAACCTGCTTGAGAGGCCAACATTGAGCATGCATAACTTTTGTCATGCTTCAGTGCATGATCTCAAATTTATTGAAAATCATCTATAATTAAAAAATGAAAAAACCCATATGATTAGTTTCTCTTGACAACTTCACATGTGAAAGATATGACACCATCAAAATAATCACTCGACTTTTCTTACCACATTACAAAGTTGACTATGGAAAAACATAGTCAAACTAAATGGGATCCCAACTTTTCATAAGCATATATTTTGATGTACTTCATCACATGATCTAAAATTAAGTGAAAATAAACTAGGCACAAAAATGAACAAACCCATATGATCATTTCATCTTGACACTTATATGCGTATAAATGATGACCTCATCAACATGATTACTCAACTCTACTTAAACCCTTTTGAAAATTTGGCTAAGTATGAGAAAATAATGGATTTTGATTGAGAAGCCAAATTTTTACCCTCATATTTTTGACCATGATTCGATGCATGACTTGAGATTTGGTGCATAAAAACTAGTTAATAATGTGATCATAACCATATGACCAACTCCCCCAAACTCATTCACACGTGGAAATGGCAATGTCATAAAATTTTCTACTCAAAATGTTTACCACTAGACCCAAAGTTTCTAGGTGAAAATAATGTTAAAAAAGGTGAATTCCACTCATGCACATAAGCACTCAAAGAATTCATGACTTTTGATAGGACCCCTTGCATATGCTTAAATCATCATAATCATCTGTGAACCTTTCTATCCATGCCAACACTGAAGATCAACCAAGTATACTTCAAGCAAAATTAGAACAAGCACATTGTACACTTTGTCATTGTCACTTAAGCTATCAAAGCACTTCATCCACTTAATATGACACCACCATGACATCATCATGATAACTCTCCAATAGAGGTAATATACATATGTGGCCAAATTTCAAACCTAATATTTTTAATTTTTATTAAGTGAGTTAATCCTAATCAGATCTCTTGATCATTCATTCTATGGTTTCCCACATATTATGAACATCACTCTCACTAGTTGGCACTCTGAGTGACACTCATTTAAGAGTATAATCACCCAAGTTCATCTTTTCTTCATTCTTATCAACATTTGGTTCTAAAATTTCAAAAAAAAGAGATCTTAGATATGATACTAATATTGATGTAATATTTACCTTCTTAAGAGGACGAGTCTCAGGGAGATTCCCCACTACATCAAAATCAACCAAATTAGCTTTAAAAAACTCCTTATTTTTGTTTAACATTGGCTGTATCCATTAAAATGACATATGATAGAAACTTGCCAATTGGGAATTTGAAGGTGGTTCAGTAGTTTTATTTGGAGGAAAATATTGTGGAGGTGTAATTAATGGGGAAATTATGGGAGATTGAGACTCAAAACCTTAAATAACAACATTATTAACATCTACCTATTTAAATAAGGAAGTTGACCTAGTTTTCACATTTTACTATTTTACCTCAAGTTGCTCAGGATGGGTGTAGATTTGGTTAGAATAAAACCCATTCTTTCAGACTATCTAATGGAAGATAGGAGGTTTATGATGCATTTCAAGTAGGTCGGTTAGAAGATTTCATTGAAAAAGTGGAAGGGCATGATCCACACATTTTAGATAAAGTTTTTAGTTATTGGGATAATCATATGATGGATTTAAATGGAGTGACTATTGAGATCATATAAGACCTAATTTTCTAGGTAACAGGCTTGAAAATTGACGTTAAAAGGTTTATAAAACTGATAGGGATTATAAATATGAAAAAACAAAAATATTGTTAGAAGGGGAAGAGATTTCTCCCCTGCATAGTGGTTTTACAAGGGAAGATTTGCATCATTTGTATAATGAGATAACAAATTAGGTGATGTTATACATAACACTAGAGGAAAGACAAAGTCTAATGAGGTAGTCTCATTTTATGTTCCTAAATAATTTCCACCACCACATCTGTATGAGTTTACCTTTTTATGTGCTACACTCATTGGAGAGTTCCATCATGGATGTTAGAAAAGGAAAGAAGAAACAACCATTACACTAAGCACTTATTTTCATGATCTAAAAATATTTTAAGGGAATGAATTAGAGACCAGGTTGCTTCCCATCATAGATCAATGGGGATTTATTCTTGGGTGGAATTAAGTACAAGTTAAGAAGTGCTTTAAGAGGAAGGAAATAGAGGCCCACTGTAGGAGGAAAGTAGAAGGATGGTAGTCATCTTGGGGGTGATAAATTAATCAAATAGATTGATAAAGGGGAAGATGTAATAAAGGGTCTTCATATGCTTTAGATAATTGCATCTTCAACTAGTTCTAAAGATAATAAACATGGGAAATATTAGACTATGGAAGGGTTAGGGGTTATCCCACAATTGATGAAGAACTATGCCTTAGTTAGGAGAAAATGTAATGAATATTTTGATAAGGTTGCATATAGGTTGATGAGTGAAAGAAAGATTAAAAAGGTTGAGGAGGACTTGGATCGTAGAATTCCATCCTAAGGTGGTTCATGAGGGAGAATTCAACCTTGAAGGAACAAGTAAAATTGTTATCCTTACAAAATGGGCAATTAAAGACTAACATTGAAACCCTCATTTATTTTATCTAGTCATCCATGAAGCATAGCCTAGCCACTATAGATTCTCTTAGATGCATTTTGGATGTTACAAAGTAAGGAGGCAAAAAATCTAAATGAAATGAGTTTAATAGGGAGTTTGAGCAATCCTAAGTTTTTACAGACTTGAAATGGAGTTGGAAAGGATGACTAGTAGATGGAAAAAGGCCATGGGTAGTTAATGGCCTTAGGTGTTCTTTTGTTGTATTCAAGCTAATTTTGTATTGTCTTTTTGGTAATTTGTAACTTTTTATCTTGGTAGCAGACTATCTTGTTTATCTGGGATTTTTGAAGCTTGTCTATATATTTTTTTTAATAAGGTTGGGTCCCTTGTTAATAAAACCTTGTTTTATCCATAATAAAAAAAAACATCTACCTATTGAATTGCTCCTTAAGTAGAGGCAATATATTATTAAGTGGTATTAGTTTTCAAGAGGATGTGTCTCTAAGAGGAGAGGGGGATTCCAACATGACCAAATTATTATATTTCACCTTATTCCTAGCCACATGGATTTATTCAAAAGTTTTTTTGGGTTGATTTGGATACATGGGATATTCATCATATCCATCATCAAATATTATTGAGTTAGATTATTGAATTTTAATACTAGTACTAATTTTTTTTTATGCCTTAGTACTAATTTTAATACTAGTATTATTTTAATACTAGTGTTGTTCTTTCTTTGAAGGGGATAAAGTTTTTAATATCTTGGTAGCACTTGCTCTAGTAAATTTTGATATATATTTTTTTGAATCATTTCATTAATCCACCCAGCACATTCTTAGTTCACATTTGAAAATATGCTATCTCTATAATGAACCAATTGATGGTTGGCATTGGAGTGGCCATGATTATTTTACCATATATGGGATAAAAGAGATAAGTCTTTTATCTTTAATCATACAATCCGATACCCATATATTAGTGAAGTATTCAATTTGGTCCAACCTCATCCTAAACTAGTCTCCCCTCACTACTTCAAACTCATCAGAATAACCTGTCGAGTAGTCTTCCAAATGTGGTTGATGCTCATAGGAAGAGACAATACCAAGGAGAGTTCACATAAACCTCTTTCTAGAAAAATAATCTTAGCTAACATATGGATGCATTATAAATTACACAGTTTTAGACTCAATCCTCTAAACATATGTTTCATTTATACACATGAAATGACCCAAATAAATAGGAAACACAACACCCAAAATGTGTTTATCCATGCAACTCTTGTGAACTGCACCCAACTGTTAGAAAAAATCAATCAATATTGGTTTATCATTTTATCAATATTACTTTATTGATATTTCTTTGCATAATGTTGTGCTCTCAAGGGTATATTCTTAGGATCTCAAGATTCTTTCTTTGCATGAAAATGCCCACATGGAGGGAAAAAAAATATTAATTAATTGAAAGGAAACTATAATTCTATTTGTAATAGAAATAAAATTAGAAGAATGCTTAATTAAATTAATCAAAGATCAATTTTATTAATACAATGTGGAGAAATTAATTATAATAATACTTAATTAAATTAATCAAAGATCAATTTAATTAATACAATGTAGTGAAATTAATTAGAAGAATGTTTAATTAAATTAATCAAAAGATCAATTTAATTAATACAATGTAGAGAAATTAATTAGAAGAATGATTTAGAGAAGAAGGAATTAATAGTATTAATTGATCAAAGAAGGGGGATTTAGTGAATTGACTAGAACAAAGTAATTGAATAGATAAATTAACCAGATGGATAATTGAACAAATAAATTTATCAAAGAATGATAATTAAATGGAGAAATTGACTAGAAAATGACAATTGAACAGATCTAATATATTGAACTGGCTCACCTACAGACCCCAAGGTGAATTTGAACATGTATATTATATGAATAGATGATTTTAGAAGAGATTATGTAAAATTGGAGAATCATTCCATTTTTCAACTTGACATGAAAGTGATAAAAATAGAGTGTCTACATTTTTCCCTATTTGAGAAGGCATTGCGAGATGTAGATAAATTAATGTATTCTCAAATAATGATAATTTGAAAAGGGTGGATGAAAATTAGATGATAAAATAATGGATGTTTTAATTTTATCATTCTTAACTGACAGGTGTGGAAGATTGAATGAAAAGGTAAGATGTGATTTGAATGAAATTAGTTAGGGATGATGCCCCCTTGAGACGGAATGCAAGGATGAAGGACATGGATGGGTTCTCAAAAAAGAGAGCAAGAAGATAAAATAGAATAAAATATTAACCCATGGATAAGATTATGCCACTTGAGCTAACGCTTTCACACTTTGCTTTAGATGATGATGAGTTGATTTGCCCCAAGCAATGTAGAATTGATTTTATTGAAATGGAAGAATGATCATGATGTTTTTTAGCTTTGGTGATTAGATTAGATAGATAGAGATTTATATAATTGATGGCATTGACATGGTAACCATTTTGAAGCTTGATTTTATATTACACATGACAATATGCATCATAATCTAGGAAGAATTATGATAACATTCATTTGCCAAAATGCATAACAATTTGAATTCACAATGCAAATACATGCAACTTAAAATAAGATATGAGAAATATAGATTTAAATATACAACATAATGCACTTAAATTAATTCTAATTCAGATACAACAGTTCATAACTCAAAATCATGATATGAATAATTAAGACTTAAGTGGAAAATATAATGTATTAAATTAAGGCACCTGAGTAACAAATAATCATATCAATAACCAAAAAAACAATCAATGAAATTAAGATCAAATACATTTTCTCACATCTAAACATCTTGATTAAGAAACCAAGAGTCATATGAGAAGCAAAATTTAAGAAGCTAAGGCACTTGAGAATTTAGTAAACATTCCATTCAAGAAACACACAAACAAAAGCATGTAAACATTCTATTTAGAAAATTCAGTGTGTGACAATAAGGCATTACTATTTAAGACCAAGGGTATGACAATACAATCATGAAAAAAAGGGGGAAATATAAGAATAAGAAGGAATTGGCCGAGCTAACTCCAAATTCCCTAACCAAGTGGGTGTTGCCTACATAGTTTCATGGACATTAGATCCAACATGAACATCAAGATAAATGTAGTTCTTCCAAGGATTTTCAGATTGAAGAAAATTGATGACATGTAAAGATATTTTATGACATATAAGACATAGGAACAAGCTAAAAAAATAGTGAGAGTGTATTATTGAACAGGGTTGCTAAGACAGCAAGAGATATGGTAAAAAAATTCCAAGAACATGGGATAATGGATGAGCAAGTTGACCTCAAAAAATTGAGTGTTGCCTACATAGTCCCATTGGGACCTCAAGCCATTATAGTTCGATTGAAAATTGACATATAAAAATGACAATTATGATTAGGGATAATATTAAACAAAGTGAGATAGAATGGTAAAGCTCACAAAATGGTGAGAGTGTAAAATATGAACTTACAGAACAATTTATATGCACCTGATCCATATTTTGTTGTGATAATGAAGGGGCCCAACCAATTTGGTTTGAACTTACCTTTATTTTTTCATTCATCCTTTATATTCATTTGATTTTATTTGAGCACAAGATCATCAAGCTCAAATTATTAATAAATAATTATCTTATTATAACCATGTCATGTTCAATTTTGATAAACTTATAGCTGATTTAAGGAGGCTAGTTATTTCTCATCTAAAATTTATAATTATGTTAATCTACCCGCTCTATAGTGTTTTTCATCAAGAAATCCTTGTATGAAATACATAACGAGGGAAACTTAATCTCAATAAGCAAAATGGCTTTAGAGTAGGGTACATTTTAGTGGTTATTCTTTCCTAATTCATCAATATTTTGGTTTTATAAATTGGCATTTAAATATTTTTTATGAGGTGGTGAAAAATGTGGATTCACCTAAATTATCTGAGTATAAATAAGTTTTCCAAGTTGACTCACCTACTGTTTAAAATAAATTTCATACATATAAATATAGTTTGCCGCTCCATCAAAAGTCAATATGATTTTATTCACCATTATATGTAAATAGACATATGTCAATATACTCATAATTATAAATTTCAATAGTAGGAAAGGGATGAAGTGTTAGGCTATGTTTCTAAATCATAACATACTACCAAGTGACACCAAAGATATTGAATGATAAAAATGTTGTCAAACAACAATAATGTTACTGCATGATAACAATGCTAGCATTGGATAGTAATGCTACTTAATGATGGTAATACTATTGAATGACAACAATGCTATCAAATGACAATAATGATGTCATTTAACAATTATCTCTATTATTTGATAGTAATTCTATCAAATGATAATGTTATTGATGAGTGATAACATTAATTCTATTTGGTAGCGTTGATCTAAAATGATAGTATTGCTACCATTCGATAACATTACCATCAAATGATAACATTGCTATCATTTGATAATATTAATGTCAAATGATATCATTGATTTTGTTCAATATCGTTGTTATTAGATGACAACATAGCTATCATTCACCATCAACTCCATCATTTAGTGGTGAAGAGGTGTGATCTATAAAAAAATAAGGCATAGTTCATATATGGGTTTTCTATACATTTACACACCCATATGACTTCTACACCCTATTATGATTTGTCTGTCTATTCCCCTTCTCACCTAAACACCATTTTTAAAATTTCGATAGACTTTTATAACACATACTTAGAGATTTTCAAAAAAAACCCAAGTTAATTTTTATATGGGCCACTAAAATTTACCCTACTTTAGATCCATAAACCAATGAATAAGGAGTTGCACTAGTAGGAGTGTGAACATTGGTACAATATGACCATAAGGCTGGAAATATTTTCATGTGCCAATCATGACCATAGGTATTAACCATTTTTTCATAATTTTGATCAAAGTATTATTGGAAGCTTTGGACTATATATTATCTTGTAGATAGTATGGATTCAAAAACTTGTGAGTGATATGAAATTTAGAACAAAGAGAAACAACATATTTATTTCTGAATGATCCACCATTATCAAATATAATGGTGGATGTAATACCATAGAGATAGATGATATGATTTAGAATGAACTTTGAAATCTGCTTACTAGTAATATAGTTAAGAGTGATTGCCTCTACCCACTTTTTGAAATACTCAGTTGTAGTAAGGATATGTTTATGATCATCAAAATAAGTATGGTTAATCTTTCCAATGAGATCAAGTTCCCACATGAAAAATGGAAAAGGATCATAATTTGTCAAAGTTGCTAGGATGGATAAAGTATAATATCATTGTGTTGTTGACATGACAAACATTTCTTAACAAATGCACATGCATTTGCATCTATAGTAGGCCAATAGTATCCAACATGCATAATATTTTTAACTAAGAAAAAACCATTGGTATGTACACCAAAAATGCCTTCATGAACTTACCTTAGCACTAATTAATATTTTCCTATATTCATACAATGAAGTAAGGTTCTTTCATAACCTCTATGATAAATCATGTTTCTAGGGATGGTATAGCAGGAAGTGTTATGAATAAAGGATTTGGCTTGATTTTAGGATAATTCAATGGGAATGATTTAATCTTGGAGATATGAATACATATTAGCATGCCATGGAAAATTAAGACCAACAATCACACAGATCATTTCAGAAGCTAAACAAGTATGTGATAGAATAATAAAGTTCTCAATCAGAAATTGATACATGGTGATAGTTGAAGCAATTTCAAGCAATGATCCAATAGTATCCATAACATCAACAGATCTATTGTTGGCCCTTGAAACCTATTCAACTAGATGAAATGAAATTTGAGTTTGAGATCATCCACCAAACTTTTATAGCGTACCAATTTCTCATCTTTTTTCTAGTACTGATAAGTGACTTGGTTTATAATGAGCTGAGAATCTCCATAGACTTGTAATATTGAATATTTCACTGTACTACAAGATATATTCCAATTAGTAAATCTTCACATTCAACAATTTTATTTGTGCATGGGAAACTAATGTGAAATGACATGGGAATAAGATCACCTTACATCATGATAAAAAGTATTTTGGCACCTAATCCATGAGACGTGAAAGAGTGATCAAAATAGATCTTCCATTCATGTGCTTCAATTAAGCTCATAATAGAATCATCTATAAAATGCATCATCATAGGAGATAAATCTTGAAGATGATCTTTCTCTAATTGATCTACTATCACTTTCTCTTTTATAACTTTCTATTGTGTGTACTCTATATCAAACTCACTGGGCAACAACACCCATTTAGCCATACAACCAGTTAAATATGTTTTTTCCAATAGCTATTTTGGAGGCTCTATTTTATCAATAACATTATCTTATTGTTTATCATTTAATGTCTTATCTTATGTGTAGCAAATACTATTGCAATACAAGATATTTCCATCTAGCTATAGTTTTGCTCATAAGATACCAATGTTCAGATTAGTTAGTACATGGCTCTTTTGTTTCCTTGATCATCATGTTGAGTGAAGAGTTCCCTAAGGCATTGTCAATTATATAAATTTATAACAAAAAAAGATTTCTTGGCATGGGAGGAACAATTACAAGATAATTAGCCAAATATTACTTGATATTTTCAAAGGCTTATTGACATTCTTCACTCCATTGAAAAGTTATCCCATTTTTTAGAAGATGAGTAAAAGAGTGACACTGATCAACTAGCTAAGAAATGAAATACCAAATGGCTTGGATCTTCCATTGTAGACTACGGAGTTACTTCAAGTTAGTAGGAGGTGGCATTTCTATAATAGTTTAGACTTTGGTTAGATCAAATTTAATACCTCTACGAGACACAATGAATCTTAACAATTTTACAGATGTAACCTCAAAGACACATTTCTTAGGGTTCAATCACACATGGTATTCATATAGCCTTTCAAATATTTTATGTAATATTATTGGGTGTTATGCACAAGTATTTGATCTCCATAGAATTTTATTAACATAATCTTCTACAATGTTATGATGAAGATCATTAAAGATGATTGTCGTTGTTATTTTATAGGTGGTGCTAGCATTTTTCAACCCAAATGGCATGATTTGATAATATAATATGCCCCATGGAGTAGTGAATGATTTATTGTCTTGATCTTTAGGAGTAATTTCAATCTGATTATAACTCAAGAAACCATCCATAAGAGATAACATCTCATATCCTGTCATTGAATCCACAATCATGTCTATATTTGATATTGGTAAATCATCTTTTGGACAAGCCTTATTTAGGTCTAATAAATATATATAAATATGAATTCCTACTAGGTTCTTATTGATTAATACTATGTTATAAATGCAATTTACATATGGAATAGGTTTGATAAAAACTTTTACCAATAATTTTTTCTAGTTTGACTTTGACCAATAGATCAATCCATGGATGCATCTTCTTTAACTTTTGTTTGATTAGTTTTGCATCTAGATGCATGACCAAGTGATGTACCACTAATTTTGGATCTAGACCTAGCATATCTACATAATTACAAGAAAATATGTCAATGAATTCTATGAGAAGAGAAATGGGTAATTCACATTCCTCTATACTGAGAGACACACCAAGATTTATTATATTTGGATCATCAATAATACCAATGTTGACGTCTATTGCATCTTCCACAATAAGTGTGGAATCATCATCTAGAATATAAGGAAAAGAAGGCAATTGGTCATCACACTCAGAATGTGAACTTTTAGATGGACCCATATAAGAGGAATCAAAATCATTGCCTTGAGGTAAAAGCCAATGAACTACTACGTGTAGATCCTCTGGAATCATATGCTCAAAATCATTATGATATTAAAGCTTGATTTATGTACTGAATGAGAGGTGTGGACTTGTGAACACCTAGGATTCCTAAGAAGGAGAGTGAATTTCCCCATCTATTGGCACCTGAGATAGGTTTTCACTAAAGAACACATCTTTTTCTTTCCTTTTACCCTGATCTGAAAGTGCCTTAGAAAGGTTTTCACTGACATATATCAATGTTTCATTTTTAATTTGATGAAGGGAATTTTCCTACTCCCTAAAGTAGGTCATAGGGTCCAAAGTGTACATGAAGCCTTGCTTATGATTACCTAGAGGGATTCCATCTCTTAATTCCATGAATTTGACAATATATTTTTCATTTTCAAATGTATCAAGAATAAGATATTGGTCTTGATGGTCCCAATCAATAAGGTCATGATAATGGAGAGTGAGGGGAATAATAGGAAAAACAAAAATGTTGAGGGTATAATGAGTGTTACATAGGTTAGCATTATTAAGATCTTTATAAATACTATAAAAGGACTTTATGTCACTTTTGGGAACATCATCTTTTAATACAAAAGGTGGGTACTTTGGTGATAAGTGGGTTCAACCTTAGGCTTATATCCTAGACCTTCCTTCTTATCATGTTGGATAGGTATAATAAGATCTATTCTACCTTTCTCTCTTTCCCCCAGTACTTTGCCTTTGTAATAATTATGAGCCATGATTTTATTAGGGACATGATACATTTTTCTTTGAAATCAAGAAGCTATATCATCATTGTATATCCATGAATCATCTTCTATTTTCAATTATTCTTGATTGAAAATTTTTACTAGAATAAATAGAAGAGGTTTTGGAAGAGATGATGTTGTCCCATTTGTGTGACACTCCATCTTGGGATGACCATAGGACTTATGTGATCTTGTCAATTTAGCCATATTGAAAACATCCTCTATATTATATGTGCCCAAACCTTTATCATGAATGTTGATATGAGAGGATTTAAAGGAGGATTTACAAAAAGTAATGAGAGTATCAGGATCCACATAGTTGGGTAGAAGTTTCTCATATACTAATTGTTTATCCTTTTTAATGGGAATGATAACACTTAGAAAATAAGTACAACTATGACCTTCCATTTCTAAATGTTTGCAATATTGTTGAGGTTGAAAATCTCCATGAATAGTTACCTCAATTCAACCATGAGGGAACTTAATGCATCAGTACTGAGTAGAAGGCATTGTATGCATCTATTGAATCCATAGATGACAAAGAATAAGATTATACAGTGAGTCTAAATCAATGACATGACATAGTGTATTGTAGGTAACTGATCCCACCATAATAGACAAGGAATTACTACTAGCTAATTGTCACTATGTTATCATATCCTTTGATAGTAATGGTGTCATTTAAATCCACTAAAGTGTATCTAAGTCATATAACTAACTTTAATGGAACAATGTTGATATCTGATACATTATCTATCAGCACTCTTTTGATCTTGTGATGTGTGATTATGACCCCAATATATAAATAAATTGTGTGAGAAGCCCCAAAAGATGATATATCACTTTGGTTAAACATCAATTGCAGACTAGGAGACAAATGTCCAACCATTACTTGAAATTGATCTAATGGAATATTGCTTTGCACTTGAGATTGACTCAAAATATCATATAAGACATCTTTGTGCAGTTGAGAAGTGCATAGTAGATCCAAAATAGAAATTTGTGCTCGTGTTTTGTTCAAATAATTTACAAGGTCATATTGGTTCTTGATAGGAGGTACATACTTGTATTTTGACTGATTTTGAATAGGGTTTTAATGGGGATGTGAATTTTGATCAATATAAAGAGGAATAAGACCTTGAATGGTAATCTTGGCATGTTGAGTTATGGTAGAAAAATATTGATTAGGAATAGAAATACCAAAATAAAGGGGTCTTGGAATGGTAATTTGAGGATGAGAATCATAGGGAGAAGGAACTCTTAAATTAGATGGACCAACTCCTACAATAGAAGGATTTTCCTACTAGAAATTATAAGAATGGGCATATTGATTGATAATAATAGTAGCAACATGATGTTTTGTAATTCATCCAACTATATTTTAATCATAAGGAGTGGCATGGTAATTAGCATTATTTTTTTGATACCCTTGATTTTGATTATGATTGTTACTTGCCCTTTACTCATTCTAATCACTATAATACTGAGGGAATGGATTTTTGTATATATCTATGTCTTGGACATTGTTAGAAGATGATGCATTATTCAAATTTATTTTCCCTCTTTCAAGCATATCCTCTATAATATTTTAGATTTGTACACATCTATGAATGGAATGCCCTTTAATTTGATTATACTCATAATACTCATGATCCCTATACAAATCCGGTCTAGGTTGAGGCTCATAAAAAGGCTTAGTGTTCAGCTATCTAATCATATTTTCAGCCATAAGTTTATGAAAAATGTTTTTAATAGGATCTCCCAATTTGGAGAATGGACATCAATTAAATTAACCTCTCATAGGAGGTTGCCTTTATAAATTAATTGGTTTCAATTGAGCTACCCTCTGCATTGGTGGTGCTTAAACTATTTGGACATGGTGTGCCTCAATGGCTCCATTACCAACCATATTTTTGTTATGATTGAACTACTTGGGTTTATATACCACATTTACTAAATTAGACATTGAAGCTTGGTTCTGATTCTGACTTTGATTTTGATTGGAAGACTGACCTAGAGTTTGAATTGGAGAATATATTTTAATTAATCCTTGACCTATCAATGCTCTCTCTATTTTATCCCCTTTTGTTATAACATCATCGAAAATTTCTCGACATTGTAGTATGAAATTGAGAAAAATCTCAAAATTTATATTCTACATGAAAATATTGGTAAACTCAATGTATGATAGTGTATGTGGACATCTACTAGCTATACATGCCATCTTTGAAGATAAGTGGCAAAATTTTCCCTTGATTTCTGATTGATAGCATATAAATCCACCATAGTTAAATCATGTTCTATGTTGTATTAAAAATATTTGACAAAATTCTCAAATAATTCATGAAAATTTGGAATAGAATTATGTGGTAGATGTGTGAACCACTCTAATTGAGGTCCACTCCATGAGAACAGATGAATTAAATTTTTTCTATCATAATTGACCTCTTGATAAGCCACAAAGAATAAGATTAGATGCTCTCTTAGATCTCCCTTTCATTTATATTTATCAAATTTTGGAAAATCAAAATGAGATGATAAAGGTATATTTAAAATACTAGAATTAAATGGGTATGTTCACATATGTGATCCATTTTGTATTTTCTATTCTGATTGCCAGACTATAATATGATATGGTAGCTTTGATTGTTTGTAATTCCTGAATGAGGAGAGTATTTTGGAAATTGGGTTGAATAATATAATACTATTCATGGTATTTTGGATTGGAGGTAATTTGGTATTGATTTTGATTAGAAGAAGGAATGACAACACATCATTGTAGTGAAAGATGTTGGAATTGATTGTGGTCAGACTGTGGAATGGAAATACTTTGTTGTGTAGGAAGAATTTGTGTTTTATTTTGTCTTAGGAACTACTATTGATTAATTGGAACATGTTTTTTCATTTTATATAGGACTTGATGGGCATTGGAAGGACCTTTAGACATACTAGATTGAGGAAATTGTGAACTTGATAGAATAGCTTGTGGCTCAATGGCAACATGTTTTAAAGGAATTTGCTCAAATGAATTTGTAATATTATAATTACATGGTAATTTATGGGGATTAATAAATTATTTAAGTTATTCCATAATAGGTGGTGAATATTATACAAACACTTTTTGCTTAGGAGTTATAGACATTTTGACATGAGGAAGTGAATCAACTATGGGTTCCTTTTCTTGCCATTCAATTGGAGACTCATCAATTGGATTAAATATCAATGTAAAAAGGTTATTAAGTACTTTATCAGCTTGTTCTAATTTTTTGACAAGAATAGGGGATACTATGGATATAAATTCAAGTAATTCTTTCCCTTTTCTCAATGTTTCTAGATTTGTTAAGGGTTGAACCTCTTGAGGATTATGGTCAAGCAAATGTGTATCATCATTCAAATATATAATTATGGCACGATAAGGATTAAAAAATGCTAATTTTTCTCTATGGATACTCTTTTTAGGGAAACCAATAATCACTTTGGTTCCCATCTCTAATAGATGTAAAATATTATTGTCTCTATTAGTACATAACCGGTGCTCAAACAAATTTCTAGGTGTATAATAAAGAGGTAGATCTTATTATTCATATTTTAATTAATTAACCTCCATGTCTTATTTATAATCATCCTCATACAATGGTTGGTCATATTGGTCTTGCACAAAGGGATCAGTGTGATTTTGGATCCAATCATCCTCATAAGTGGCATTATAGGTGATACCACTTCAAGTGTAATGAGGCACTATTGGAATCAAATTTTGAAACAAACTTGGATAAGAAAGAAATATTTTCAGAAAATGCAATAGGAAAATCTTTATAAATTACAAGAATTTGAACAAATTTTGACCAAAACAACGAACAACACAATGATATGATTCCACACAAGAAGAGGTATGAAGTGTACATGTTTTGAACAAGATATAAATGGAACAAGATTTAAATAGAGACATGAATAGAGTAACAATATGATTTCACACAAGAAAAGGGTATGAAACATAAATTTTTTTTAAGCAAGGTAGAATGGAACATGATTTGATCAAAGAAATTGACAAAGTAACATTATTATTTCAAACACGACAAGGGTATGAAATGTAAACATCTTCTACCAAGGTAGAATGAGACAAATTTGACCAGAGAAATGGATAGATTAATGCCTTTTAATTTAAGTTTAAAGTGACAATGTTTGACCAAATAATTATTCAATTAATATATCCCTATGTTAGAAACTAACACAGGTTTTGGGGAAAATCATTGATCCTCTCGATATCCTTACTTTTGAGAGGATAAAATTTAATATTGTATAAAAGTAATTAATTATTATAGGTTATTGGTAGCATTTTAACACCCCCCTTCTCTCAAAATTTTGTATGAAAAATGCAATCTTTAGGAGTTGTTACCTTTTCATCCCTGCATGAATGATAATTATATAGTAAAAAGGCTTCTATTATAAATATTCAATTGGAAAACTAGTTGGTCCTGATATACCTTATGGTATGTGGGCACTTTAGAACCATTTATCAATTAGATCTAAACTATCTAGCTTGTTATGAAAGGGTTTAGTCCCTTTCACAACCACTACAACCATCACTTGCTTAGTAAAATATGATGTCTAGACCACTGCATGGTCCAAGACCCTATTTTATTGGTTAGGTTAACCACCCAACCATTGTCCCAATGAATAGTACACCCAATTTGTTTACCCCACTGGATAAGTGGGGTTGGTAAAATGCTAGGAGATGAGAACCTAGGTCAAAGACCACTTAAGAGACTTGTGAGGAGGTGATGAAATCCCACTCACAATCTAAAATAAAAAGGAAGGTATTGCTATTATGATTTGTAGAACCCCATTAAAGGCAAGCAAAGAACATAGTAAGAAAATCTTTGAGATTTAAAAAAATAGAATATTTACACTTCTGATTCACCCAAAAGGGGAGAGAATACACACATAATATCCCCACAACACATGCAAAATGTAATAAGCAACAAAGAATACTTGCAAAAAAGAAGATAATTTTGAAAAATAAGAAAGTATTCTTTTTAAAACCCAAAACACAATGTGAATTGACTTTTAAACACTTAAAATGAAATGTGAATTGATTTTTAAGCACTCAAAATAAAATGTGATTGTTTGAATAAATCATCTAACCATTTTGGAACATGAAAGAAAACAAAGTTAGTAGTTTTGTTTGGTGGGTCTTTGGCATGCATAAATCTACAAAAGTAGCAATCAGTATTTTAATGATAACTTCTAAAATATACATCTATTTTTCAACAAAAATTTTAGTTGTTTTTAATTAAATTTTTTTTGTACCTTTGAAAATATTTAGATTAAAAAAATAGATAATAAGTTATTAACATTTTACTAGCCATTTTTAGCAAAAAATAATAAAAACAAAATTTAAATAGAAATCTTGTTAAAGAGGCTTAAAAGATATATGTGGGTTGCATCATCCCACCAGGCATTCCATATGTGTCATTATAATGTAGATTTTAAATATTTCCATAAAATTTTGGTTAAGACAAGCAAAGTGATAACAAATATTAAAGACACACCTAGGACCTCGAATCTCAAAAAAATACCAAAGAGACTAAAAATTTCATGAAAACCTCCTTTGTAACTTGATCATTCTTGAGATGCACTTTGGATGTTGATTTTAGATGGTCTTTGTCAATAAAAATTTAATGTTAATCATCTCCATAAAAGCTATGGATCGTGAAGATTTTGATTAAAGAGTGTAGATTGATAAACAAGTTTAGGTTGATAAAATGCTAGGGCTTTTCTATATCGCTTGAACATGAGAAAAATGATGTGAATGATCTTATTTATAAAAAAATGTATTGATGAGGACCCTTGATATTGAAGTCAAGATGAACAGCTTCTAAAGGGTCCTCAAGTGTGTACATGGATCAATCACATGGATCAATGATGTAAGCCCTTCATCTCAATCAAGATTAAGGGTGAATGATGCTCTTTGTAAATATCAAAGATGAATTAAAATAATCCCTTCATCTCAACCAATATGAAAGGTGGAGGATGCCCCTTTGTAACTAAAAACTATGAATGAATATGGGTTTTTCATCTTGTTTCCAAGATGAAGGGTGGAACATCCTCTCCAAGAAAACACATGGATATCAATGGTGGGTCCTTCATCTTGTTTCCAAGATGAATGGTGGAGCATGATTCCACTTTATTACTAATTTTTAACATAAATGTTGTGCTCTCAAGGGTATATCCTTAGGATCTCAAGAATATTTCTTTGCATGAAGGTGCCCAATTGGAGGGAAAAGAATAATTAATTAATTGAAAGGAAACTATAATTCTTTTTAGAATAGAAACAAATTATAAGAATTCTTAATTAAATTAATCAAAGATCAATTTAATTAATACAATATGGAGAAAATTAATTAGAAGAATGTTTAATTAAATTAATCAAAGATCAATTTAATTAATAAAAGGTAGAAAAATTAATTAGAAGAATGTTTAATTAAATTAATCATATGTTCAATTTAATTAATACAAGGTAGAAAGTTTAATTAGAATAATGATTTAGAGAAGAGGGAATTAATAGCATTAACTGATCAGAGAAGGGGAAATTAGTGAATTGACCGTAATTGAATAGATAAATTGATCAGATGGATAATTGAGTAAAGAAATTGATCAGAGAATGATAATTGAATAGAGAATTGATTAGAGAATTATGACTAAATAGATCTAACACATCAAATTGGCTCACCTAGAGATGCCCCAAGGTAAATTCAAACATATACATTATATGAGTAGATGATTTCAAAAAAGATTATGTAAAATTATGGGATGTCATTCCATTTTTCAACTTGACACAAAAGTGATAAGAATGGAGTGTCTACATAATTTAGGAGATCTTGGGAAGGCCAATCACAAAATTATTTGTACTCATTTTTTTTAGGTATATATGATTAAGATGCCCAAAATGTTCATGCAATAATTTATTGAGTGGATCAACATGAGAAATTAAATAAGATCCAATAGAAGGTTCAAATCTATCAAAGGTATATAGACATGAACCATGATCTGCATCACCTATAGAAATCAATATTCTTAGATTACAACATGTTGTGGAGTAAAATACAAAATTTTCTTAGTTCTTGAATTAAAAAAATGATACACAAAAAGTAAATTTGTGAAATTTTTGGAACATTCAACACATTATTGATACAACCATATTCTATCTGAATAGTACAAAATCCCAACACGTCAACTCTATAAGAGTTAACCACTTCAATATAGGAAGTGATACAATTTGAGAAAGAATAGAAAATATCCCAAGAATGTGCAAGGTGATGAGAAGTGTCAGAATCAACAATCTAATTGTCTCTTGATACACTGAGGGCCCTAGTGATGAGCATTTTCCCTTTACATGTTGAAATTGTTGAAGCTGATAAAGGAAAAGATATTTATGAATAACTTTCTAATTTTGATTTTTCTAGAATTGTTGAAGAAACATTGAAAAGTGTTGGTTTTATTTATGTTCATCCTAAGAGTGCATATGAGATTATGTTCATAATTTTATTTAGTTTCGATGAATTTTATACTTTTATGCATTATCACTTTATCTATCATGCATTTGCATAGTTTTTTTGGTTTATTTCACACTGAGTTAAGTTTAATAGAGGTCATCATGATTGTAACTCCTTAGCTTCAATTAAGGCAAGATAATTATTTTAGTATTCTTTGAATAAATCAATATAATCTATGAATATTAATACATAATTCTAGAAGAGAATCCTTTCTCTCAATCCTCATAATCACCTGCATGCTCCAAAATATGATTTATTACAATTTTCTCTTTCTTATCACAAGATAAGAAATCCTCTATAACAAGGGAACGATCAAAAACCATGGCCTCAAGATGTTTAATTGCTTCACATTCCTCTAAGGTTACATTGATAGCCTAGGGCATTGATTTGGAAAGCTAGTTAAGGAAATCCTCTTCTACACCTTCAACATTCTAAGTTTGGATTGTGAACAATATTAATTACTAATTAATAAATACTTCATAATTAGAGCTTAGAAATATTAATGTCTAATAATTTAATAGTTCAAAAATTCATTGAAATCTTTGAGCAGATAGTTCCATCAACTCACACATTAGGGAAACCTTTTGTTGATCAAGTTCCACCCAAGGTTTCAAGTAAATGTGGACATTCATGTTTATTAGGGAAAGATAAATGAAAATGCAATAGATAAGGGGTTAGGTTAATTATATTCATATTTATGCATGAATGACTTTTTTGATGAATAAAAGATCATGATTTCACTTCTAAAATTTCATTCATCTATTAGCAAGTGGTGGAAAGTGCACACTTTATTGGAGAAAAACTAGAAAAAGATGAGTCTAAGACAACCTAAGAAAAAATATTAGAAGTCTTTAAAGATGAGTGTTATCTTGAAGATGTCTATGATGATTGCTAAATTTATTGGTCACAACTGCCCAAAGGCAAAAATAGTCAATCCAAGCCTACATCGATGGTTTTCATGACCTGTATGCAAAACCTAGCTCCTTCAAGTTAGAGCAAAATTGAGTCCTCTATTACTTAAATAGTCGATGACCATGCATTCAATCTAGATTGAAGATGGTGATGGTCAAGACAATGGGGGAAGCCTATAACTCCACCAAAACCATTGAAAAAGAGTCCAAGATGAAGGGAAAACATCAAGCTCTTCCATGCCAAGAAAAACACCTGCTTCAAATAAGTACAAATTGCTAAAGACATGAAAATGGTGTGACATAGAAAATTGGTAGTCACTCTAACATACAGTGTCTTGTAGACTTAGCAAAATCAGGATAATTTATTTTCAAGAAGGGGCAAATAATTCACACACAAATGTGCAAATATGTTATATCAACTTGAGTGCCTTGATCACTTGCACAACTCCATTAAATTCCATGAATATAACCATAGAACATGCCATGCCAACCCACATAACTTTGTACCACTAAATATATCTAAACATCATGAAATTTATGTGCAATGCCTTGATCCATGTCAGAGATATCCAATGAAAACTATGCACTATCCACATAAAAGGGGTGAAACGTGTGAGCTTCAAAGGCTTAGTGAGTGAAATTTTGAGGGATAGAGTCCCATTTTATGAGGTAACACTTTGTACCAAAATGAAAATATTCATTCTCAACTTCAATCACCAACACTCTATAGATGATCTAGTGGGGGTCCTAGTCCGATTGGTTAAGTACTTCCGCTGCAGCTCTGCTGGTCATGGGTTCTAGTCCCCCATGCCTCGTGGTACTAGAGGGCATGTCATGCTAGCACCACCGATCACATTAAAAAGTTTACCAGGCATACTATAGGTTATAGGGGGACCATGCTTTACCGATTCCTGCAACCCAAAAAAAAACACTCTATAGATGATCCAGGTGGATCCATGTACCATTCCATTTTTTAAAGTATTCAAATTTTGGTCAAATCATTTGCACATTGTAGAAGTCATTGAGATATTTCTATCACTTCTTCTAGAATGAAAAATGGAGTTCGGATGCTCAAGATATAGCTAGTTAAAGAAATCTTACAACAGGTGAATAATGGGAGTTGAAAGTGATGTGGCACTGTTTAAATATGCCAAGTGGACCAATATCCATTTGACATGTGGAAAAATGATTTAGTGGAAAAAAACCTTTTGGTTTGGTGTTTTTATTCACATGTTATTTGAGAAATTGTATTTAAGTTTCAAATGTTTATCACTTTGAAATAACGTGCCAAAGACCAACATGCACTAGCTACCACGTCACCACACAAATCATGCAATGACCAAGTCTAATGGTGGCCTAAGCAAGCACCTAAGTCTCAGCATTTGAAAAGGGATTGTCTTACCTATTTTAAGCTTGAAAAACTATTATACCCAACACATGTGGGATAAAGAAGATTCAAATGCACCCAAGGAGGAAGACTGATGGTTTCCAAGCACCTAAAAAGGAGGCTGGTGGTTTTGAACCTTGCACATTTAGCACAAAAGGAATAGCCTTTGACCACTTTAGCTACGGATATCGAAGTGCTATAAAAGGAATGAAATTCTACTTGAAGGAGGAGAAGAAGCCAACTGTGTAAGGAGATTTAAGAAGGTTAGAGTCTTATTATTGCTTTGTATGGCCTTGGGCCATTATTTTTAGGTCTAAGAGATATATTACAGGTAAGCAGAGATCATATAAGGTGAATTGAAGACTTGTATTGATTTTGGAAGCCATTTGTTGCACAAAATTAATGAGAATGGTCCTCACTTCGAACGGACCCAGAGACGTAGGCTATTGAAGCCGAACTTTGTTATCAATTTGCTAGTGAATTATTTTAATTTTCTCTGATTATTATTTAATTTTGATCTTCATTTAAATTATAGTTTTAATTTATTTATTCAAAATTAAACAAAAAAAAAATGAGAAATTGAAGGATCTCTTAAATGTGAAAAAGTGTTTTTCAGATGTACTACACTTGTAATTTTAGTTGATAGATCAAATTTTTGGTATCAAATCAGTTGTTATTTAACAGTGATTGCTAGTGTATGTTGACAAGGTATAAATCCCAAAAGGGTGAAGCAAAACTCATTGAGTATAATCCAGAGATTGGTTCAAGGTGTGCTTCAAGGATGGTTGAAGAAGAGATGGAATCCGAACAAGCTTTTCGCCGAGCTTTCATGGACATGAGAAGCATGGTTGAGGAACTATACCATGACAACAAAGGAAATTTGAGAATGAAAAAGAAGGTAATTCACAATAATCTAAAGGTAAATAAATCAAAAAGCCTTCTTCATTAGATAATGGTAAAAAAACTGTGGAACCTCTTCCTTCACTAAAATTGGATATTAAGTTTGAATTACCAATGTTTAATGGTGAAGTTAATGCTGAAAAGTTGGATAATTGGGTCAAGAAGATTGAAGTTTATTGTAGGGTCCAAAATATTGTAAGGGATGAGTCAAAAATTCATTTGGCTACTCTTTGTATGGGAGGCACAACTCTCATTTGGTGGGAGAGTAAGTTGAAGGAAGCCGAGCTTCGAAAAAGTAACTTGATTTCTACTTAGAATGAATTTATTAAGGAACTCAGAAAGCAATTCTATCCTTTAGGCTATATGCAACAAACCATGATGGATTGGCAAATTTTCAGACAAGGAAAAGGCCAAAATGTTCAAGATTATACACATGAATTTAGGAAAAAATCTTTACTTTTGAATGTTCCTCTATACACACAAGAAACACTACTAAAATATATAGGTGGGCTACATAGTTACTTAAGACATGATTCTTATGTTCAATCCCACTAATTTAGATGAAGTATGTGTTCAAACCACTCATTTAGAGGCTAGAGGAAAACAAATAAAATAATATTTTCCTAAAGTAAAAAGTAAGCAATCTAATGTTAAGCAATCCAAAGGGGAAAGTTCATTAGGAAAGGGTAAATAGAAATCCAATTTTACTATTAAAAAAGAAGAAGGAAAACCATTTTGTAATCATTACAAGAAAAATCATGATGAGTTTAAGTGTTGGAAACTACACCCTAAGTTACGGCCTAAGAGGTTTCAAAAGAAAGAAAAGAAGGCTAATGCTATGGTTCAGGACTTAGGTTCAGATTCAGGTGATGAAACTAAGATCACAGCTATGGGATTACATAATTATTTTTCTCTTTTAGTTTCTAGCACTAAGCCATAAAATGATGCATCTTCTTCTAAACAGAATTATATGCATGTTGATAAGAAAATAAATGAATTGTTGCACATAAGAGTTGTTTCAAAAAATACTAAGATTGACACTCTATTTGATATTGGTTCACAAGTAAATTTAATTTTTGAAGAGGTTGTCAAGAAGCTAGGCTTACAAATTGATCCCCATCCAAAGCCTTATCCACTAGGTTGGGTGTGTGACAATGCAAAGCTACAAGTCTCACAAACTTGTAGACTAAGGTTTGTCATCACATCCAAGTTCATAGATGAGGTTGAGTTGGATGTTGTTCCTTTGGACATATGTGGGATTGTTTTGGGAAGCCCATATCTTTATGATAGAAAAGTAATCTTTTATAAAGAGGAGAATAAGTACTTGCTTGTTAAGGATGGCATTGAATATATAGTTAGAGCACATCACATTAGAACAAGTCTTTCCTTGGTTACAACAAGGCAAATGAAAAGACTAGTCAATTCAAGCAAGACTTTTTGTCTCATGTTGATTAAGTCTAAGGAAAAAGAATATTCGCAGGCTTTGGAAAAGTGTGATCCTAGACACAAGAATGAATTGGTTGAAATAATTTCTACTTATGATGATGTATTTCAGGATCCTATGGGCTTGCCCCCTAAAAGTGGAGTTCAACATGAAATTCAGCTATTGCAGGATTCTCCTCTCCCTAACATTGACATGTATAGGTTATCAGTGGTGGAAAATGAGGAAATAAAAAAAAAGGTAATGGATCTATTGGATAGAGGTGTTATTTGTCCAAGTTCATCTCCTGTTGGTTTGCCAATTATTTTGGTGCCAAAGAAAGATGGCACTTGGTGAATGTTTGTTGATTTTTGTGCTTTAAACAAAATTACTATTAAGAATCATTACCCTCTTCCTTGTATTGATAATTTTTTGGATCAATTAAAACATGCTATTTATTTCACTAAGCTGGATTTGAGAAGTGGATATCATCAAGTAAGAATTAATGAAGGTGATGTGTGGAAAACTGCCTTCAAAACAAAACAAGGATTGTTTGAATGGCTTGTTATGCCTTTCAAGTTGTGTAATGCCCTGGCTACATTCATGAGATTGATGAATGATGTTTTTAGACAGTTCCTTGATGATTTTATTATAGTTTACTTAGATGATATATTGATTTTTAGGAAGTCTTGGGAAGAGCATGTGATCCACATTAAGAAAGTCATGGATGCATTACAAAGGGAAAAACTTTATCTAAAAATGTCCAAATGTGAATTTGGCAAGACCTCTTTCATATACTTGGGTTACATTATAGGACATGGTAAATTGAAAATTGATCCTGCAAAAGTGGCAGTCATTGTTAATTGGCCTACACCCACTAACACAACTGAGGTTAGAAGTTTTCTTGGTGCAGTACAGTTTAGCGAATGTTTATTGCTCAATTTTCATATATTGCATCACCTTTGCATTCTTTGACAAGTGTGAAATAGGTCTTTCAGTGGGGAGGCAAACATGAAAAATACTTTGACATTTTGAAAGAAAAGATAAATACTGCTCTGGTCTTGGCACTTCCTGATATACAACAACCATTTGAGATCCAAATGGATGCAAGTGAGTATGCTATGGGAGATATTTTAATGCAAGGTAAGAAACTAGTTTGTTATCATTCTAAAACCTTTACAAGTGCAGTAAGAAAATATCCAACTTATGATAAGGAATTGTATGCATTGGTTCAAAGTGTTAAAAAATGGAAACATTACTTAATGGGGAAGGAAACAATAATACATACAGATCATCATCCCTTATAGTATCTCCAATCACAAACCAAACTACAACAGTTTAGACATTTTCATTGGATGGGTTTCTTATAACAATTTCATCTTGCGATCAAGTATAAAAAAGGTATTAAGAATAAGGTTGCAGATATGCTATCTAGGCCTCCTATGGTTTTTGCATCTATTCTTTTACAACATGGTTCTTTGTCTCATGAAAGTTATAAAGAACAATATGTTAATGATCTTGATTTTTGGCATGTTTATAAAGACTTGATGAGTAGTAGACAAGTAGAATAATTATACTATCATGTACACAATGATCTTTTGTATCATTTGGGTAAACTATGTATTCCTCAAAATGAGAGGGTGCACATGATTAGAGAAGAACATACTTCTCTTATTTTTGGTCATTTTGGAGTTGCTGGTTGCACATTTGAAAATGTATTGTTACTGGCCTCGTATTTAGGAAAACGTTTCTAAATATATAAAGGGATGTACCCTTTGTGCCACAAGTAAACCTAGTAATAGGAAATTAGGGCTCTACACTCCTCTACCTATTCCTACTCACCCCTGGGAAAGTATCTCCATGGATTTTGTGGGGTGGTTGCCTATGACACAAAGAAAACATAACTATTTATATGTAATTGTGGATAGATTTTAAAAAATGTGTGTTTTGATTCCTTACACTAAACAAATTACTGGTAAAGGCACTCAACACTTGTTTTTTAAACACGTATGGGTTCATTTTGGTTTGCCTACTTCAATTATTTTTTATTAGGATTCTCGATTTATTGGGGAGTTTTGGTCAACTTTGTAGGGACTAATGGACACTAAATTAAAAAAGTGCAATAAATTTCATCCACAAACCGACAGACAAACAGAGGTTGTGAACCACACTGTGGTACATGTGCTTAGGGGTTATAGCAATAAACATCCAAAGTTATGGGATGAACAATTGTGTTACATACAAAATGCATATAATTGGGCACTTCATTCTTCTACAATGAAATCTCCATTTGAAGTTTGTTATGGATACTTGCCTAAATCTCCTTTAGATGTTTGTTATGGATAGGATACAGCTGTTGGTGAACCAAAATAAGCCATTCGAGCCAAGAAGTTCATTGAATAAATACAGCTCATACATCAAACTGTTCGTACTCAATTGGAGAAAAGTCAAGCTAAGTACAAAGCCAGGTATGACAAACATCGTATTGATCACTAATTTTTTGTAGGTGATATGGTATGGCTTCACATAAGTAAGGAAAGACTAAGAGGTGAAGGTAAAAAGTTGAAACCAATCTGGTATGGTCCTTTTCAGATAATGGAAAAAATTGGAACAAATGCTTTTCGATTAGATTTACCATCTTACATGCAGATTTATTCAGTTGTAAATGTTGAAAATCTAAAATTGTATGAGCCTCCAATGATAATTGATCATGATGAAAGTGTATCCATTCCTTCTGTTGATGATTTTCTCCTGAATATCTAACAGAATTGCAGGAAGATACTATACTTGATAGGAATATGTGGACTTCACAAAGAGGTAATGTTGAATATCTTCGTGTCGGTCTCAAAGGGATGCACCCAAGCAAGGCCAGATGGATGGAAGTCTAAAAGGTGAGGGAAAAATACCCTCACCTCATTACCAATTAATTTCAACTTTCAGAGGTCCAAAAGTTCCCAATGGGGAGGAGTGATCCAGGTGGATCCATGTACCATTCCATTTTTGAAAGTCTTCAAATTTTGGTTGAATCATTTGCACATCATAGAATTCATCAAGATATTTCTATCACTTCTTTTGAAATGAAAAATGGAGTGTGGATGCTCAAGATATATCTAGTTGAAGAAATATTGTGACAGGAAAATAATGGGAGTCAAAAGTGACGTGGCACTATTTAAATATGCCAAGTGGACAAATAGCCATTTGACACATGGAAAAATGATTTAGTGCAAAATAAAATTTTGTTTGCTGTTTTTATTCACGTGTTATGTTAGAAATTGTATTTAAGTTTCAAACGTTTATCACTTTAAAATAAGGCACCAAAGACCAACATGCACCAACTACCACATCACCACACAAATCATGAAATGACCAAGTCTAACGGTGGCCTAAACTAGCGCCTAAGTCTCAAAATTTGAAAAGGGACCGACTTACCTATTTTAAGCTTGAAAAACCATTATACCCAACACATGTGGGATAGAGAAGATTCAAATGCACCCAAGGAGGAAGATCGATGGTTTCCAAGTGCCTAAAAAGGAGGTTGATGATTTTGAACCTTACACCTTTGGCGCAAAAGGAATAGCCTTTGACCACTTGAGCTACGAAGGTCGAAGTGCTATAAAAGGAATGAAATTCTACTTGAAGGAGGAGAAGAAGCTAACTGTGTAAGGAGATTTAAGAAGGTTAGAGTCTTATTATTGCTTTGTACGGCCTTGGGCCATTATTTTTAAGTCTGAGAGATATAATTATAGGCAAGCAGAGATTAGAGAAGGTGAATTGAAGACTTGTATTGATTTTGGAAGCCATTTTTTGCACAAAATTAATGAGAACAGTCCTTACTTCGAATGGACCCAGAGACATGGGCTATTGAAGCCAAATTGTGTTATCAATTTGTTGGTGAAGTCTTTTAATTTTCTTGGATTATTATCTAATTCTAATCTTCATTTAAATTTTGGTTATAATTTCTTTATACAAAATTAAACAAAAAAATTGAGAAATTGAAGGATCTCTTAAACGTGAAAAAGTGTTTTTTAGAAGTACTACACTTATATTTTCAGTTTACAGATCAATATAACACATCATTTTTCATATAAAATAATCACACACAACACCTTTGTGCAATATCAACCAATTGTGTACCATTCATCCCTGTGTACAATGCTTAAATATGTGAGAAACCCTATAATACTCCCATGGTTGTTACATGACAGATCACCTACTAGCATACTACACATCTAGACGTTTGAGATGTAACTGTTGGAAGATGAAAAGTGATATGCAAAAGGCCAAATAGTTCAACTTACATAATATATTATTAGTCTTCATGACATGTAATCTATATATACATATATGTAATATTAAATTATGTAGATACTAGTAATGTAAAATAGTCATACATATTTCTCAATTTTATGTCATGTACATGATGCACAAAAAATGCCACATTTACAGTTTTAGTTCTATTGATTCATCTATTCTTGTGTTAATCAATATTAACTCTATACATGCACATAACTTCATCTAGGTTTTTGTCCCCCAGAGCATTTGGGATCTGAATCAACAAGCTCTCAAATTTTATAGTTAAATAATTCATATTATTTACGATTTATTTTTTAGAACTACTAGATCATGGTTTCCATGGCCTAAAGCCAAACCTAAATATCACCTCCTAAATAATTACTAGGAATCCTCTCAATAGATGTTTTCCAAAAGAATAAGTGTAAAATATATATGAATTTGTATCATCCTTGGTGGAAAGATATCAATTAATTTTTTAAAACCCCCTTCCTCATATACACCCGTAGAAATATTTATAAATGGATTTATCATCAACTACCCATTTTTGAAAAGCTTACCCAATGACTATCTCTTCAATATTATGTGCACATTAAGTAGGAGATTTCACACAAATTGCATTGCTCTTCTTGAACCTAAACTTTTTATCTTACAGAATGTTTGATTTATCAAAGTTTGCCATTGGGATACAACCTTTTGTTTTTACGACAATCTAAGAATGCCAAGTGTTTTCCTTGGTTTTCCTCTAAGTCTCAACATGCTTAGTTATGTATACACCATTTTTCCAGATCTTTAGGGTAGAGCCTTTCACATGGTAGATAGTTCTCATTGGTGACTCTTTTTTGTACCTTGCAAAATCCATGCATGTGTTTGGTATTCTTTAGTCTCTTTATATCTTCTTTCCTTTCACAACTCTCAAACATATGGAAGAATGAACAGTTTATTTTTCCCTTTGCATTATATTCTTGGAGCACAAAAATTTCAAACAACTTTCTAAAATCTCTTCTTTATATCTTACCTTCTTTCTCTTTTGAACAAATGATAAAATATTTCTTTATGTTTTACCTCCTTTATCTTTTGAACAATTGATAAAAGTTTTTTCTAGACTATCGATGTTTATATTGTACTTGCATCATACAATTAGCAGTTTTTAGGACTTACATACAACTTAAGATTAGTATGTGCATATCACATCATAAATCCTAAAAATTACTTTATTTCTAAAGAAGCAACTAATTTATTTAATGCTTCTTGTACCACTAATTTTGTTATCGATTTATATTTATTTTTGATTTTTTAGGTGAAAAAATAGGCCCAATAACATTGGGAAAAACACAACCACCCATTGATTTACTCGATACTAATGATATTATTATTGTATGTTTCTGCTGATCTAGATTGAATTTTGAGTCACTAGGTGGTGAAACCAGCCCAATAATACTAGAAGCAACACAACCACTTTTTGGTTTACCGTACATTACCTTTAACTTTTGTTTCACATCAGTAATATCTTATACACAATCGTATATTGTTAACATCACTATACCACAAAAATAATGTATAAAATAACATGCATTTTAATGGGATATGAAGCAACATAACTTCTCTACTAGAATATCAATGCCTTCTCACATAGCATAACTTGTTTATTTATGATAATAAAAATAGTTATTCTTTTCATTATTAAAATTTTTACTGGAAATTCTCTAGTAGGAATTTATATTCTTGGTTGAGTTGGCAGGGTTTGAGAAGACAACTAGGATATAATTAATATAATATTTATTTCAGTGTTCCAATGTCTACCTAATATTCAATTGCTTTTAAAATTTTAATTAATTAAACCTTTAGCAACATATAGTTCAGAAGAAAAATACTCGAGATGAATACACATAATTTAAATAACACTTCCATATAACTTTATATTGTATTTCAAAAGTGTATTTAACAAAATTATACTATGTCGACAAGGCTTGTATTAAAGGAATTTTTCTCTAAATATATTAAAATTCTCTTCACATAAATAATTTTAACTTTGTTTCTTTTTTTTAAAATCGACTTATACAATGATCAAATAAAATCATTGTGCATAATAATTCATCCTAATCATAAATTCAAAGAATTATTCATACATTTCAAAAATCATCTTCAAGTATATGCCATGTACATAATGCATAAATAAATAATACACTTACATTTCCATTTCTATTGCTTTATCTATTCTCATGTAAAAAAATATTACCTCCGTACATGCACAGAAATTCATCTAGATTTTTGTCCCCAAACCATTTGTGATCCAAATCAACATGTTCTTGATTTCTATGGTTGAGGAATTCATATTTTTTGGGATTTATTTACTAGAGCTATTAAATCGTGGTTCTCATTGCCTAAAGTTAAACCCAAATATCACCTCCATAATAATTAATACGAACCCTTTCAAGAGATGTATTCCTAAAGAAGTTGTGTGTAAAATATATATGAATTCTTATCATCCTTGGTGGAAAAAAAGGAATTAATTTTTTGAAATCCCCTTCCTCATATACACAAGTAGAAAGATTTATGAATAGATTTATTGTCAATTATCCAAGTTTTAAAAGTTTACACTCTTTAATCTTATGTGCACATTAAGTAGGATATTTCACAAAATTTACATGCTCTTCTTAGGGCTAAACTTGTTCATCTTACATAATGTTTGATTTATCAAAGTTTGCCATTGGGATACCACCTTTTGCATTTAGGTGTTTCTTGTCCCAATTGTCTTTTTTATGGATAACTTGAGAATGCCAAACATTTTCCTTTGTTTGATTTTAAATCTCAATATGCTTAGGTATGGATACACAATTTTTGGGAAGAGCTTTTCACATGGTAGATAGTTCTCCTTGGTGATTCTTCTTTGTACCTTGCAAAATCCGTGCACGTATTTGGTATTCTTCATTTTCTTTCTATCTTCTTTCCTTTCACAACTCTGAAACATATAAAAGAATGAATGTTTATTTTCTCCTTTACATTATATTCTTGTTGCACATAAATGTCAAACAACTTTTCAAAATCTCTTCTTTATATCTCACCTTCTTTCTCTTTCGAATAAATGATTAAAAACTTCTTTATATTTTACCTCCTTTCTCTTTCAAACAATTAATAAAAGACGTTTTTTGGACTATAAATATTTACATTGTACCTCCACTATACAATTGATAGTTTTTAAGATCTATGTACAACTTAAGATCAATATATACATAGCACATTGTAAATTCTAAAAATTACTTTTTTAAAAAAAAAACCAACTAATTTATTTAAAAAACTTTTATTCATAATCATAAATTTAAATTCTACATAAAATAAAATATATACAACTCATATTTAAAACAAAGTTAAATTCCACTTCATATTAAAAATACAAAGTGATTAATATTTTGTAAACTACATCATAACCAAAACAAAAACCCGTGAAATCGTGGACCTCAGAGAATTCATTGCAAAGCAACAATTAACGTATTCGAAAACAGGGATCCCATTAAAAAGTATAATTTAGTCTTACGCGTGGGTCGTCGAGTGCCGTCGCAGATTAATGCAGAGCACTTTAATATCATCAACGGCTCTATTTTCTTTCGCTTTTATAATATCTGTGGAAATGGATGGTCAATGAATTTGATTGAAAAGCTTCATTTTCCCCCCTGAATCACACCAGGCTGTGTCATCATTAACAGCTGTGGAACTGGGCATTAATATTATCCATCAACTGCTTTATATAAGGCTGGATTTATATGCGGTCCCTGAATTTTTGACAGATGTATTGGGAACCGTAATTATTATCGTTGCAAGATGTCAATTGCCATCAATCAAAGGGGCACGACAATACAATAATAAGCACAAATTAAATAAATATATGTTAATTTAATATTATGATTAATTTAATTTGCATACCTTTTTTTTTATTATTATTAGTTGCCATCCGCTACTTACCCTCCCGTCCAAATCTGCTTTCGAAATATATATTAACTACTATTTATTATTAAATTAATTTACTTACCCTCTCCATTATTGTTTTAAGATGCCATCAATAAATATGTGCTGTCCCTGTCGCCCATCTCACTCGTCCACAATCGGCATTCCACAAATGTATAAATTTAATGTTTATTATATGATTTTGTTTTTTTCTTTTAATGGGCAGATTCTGGACCTGCAAATCACGACAAGCTTTATATCTTTTATTTTATAACCATCTCATGATGACTGCTGACATACTCTTAATTTTATTTTTATTTTTTTCTTTTTGGGGTTAAAGATATTAAGAACTGTAGAGCAATTATTGAACATGACCTCTCCTATCACGGTGACTGCCGACAAGTTATTATATCAAAATTTTAAATTACTCAGATTTTGTATTGTAAAATATCAGCACTGCATTATAAGAAGAAATAATAATAATACACACAAATTTTATAAGTTAAGAATACATAAATAAAACATAGGGTTCCAATTAAAATGTTTTAATCAATATTTTAAAAAAATAATATACTTCTATTTTATAATATTACAATAACATAAGAAATGTCAATAATTTTTTAATATTTATTTATACTCTTTAAAATAAGTTGTGCAAGAAAAAAACATTTTATTTCATTAAAAAGGATGTATTTTTATTTTTTTTGGTAAAGTGGAGTTTTGTAAAGTAAAAAAATATAAATCTGTAGTTGTACCTTATGACCATTGAAATAATTGCCAAAAATTAAAATTATTATTTGTTGATAAGTAAAATCTAATATTAACTATTTTATTTCAACCAACTTAATATAATATTGTAATATATAATATAATTATATATATTGTTATATAATTGTGTAAATATACACATACAAATAAGCAGTGATTCTAAAAGTACAAGTTATGTGAGAAGGAATATGATTTTATTTTTTGGTTAAGTAGGGTTGAAACATTAAGAAATAATAATTTGATATTTTTAATAGAAGTGACAGTAAAAACTGAGGATGTGTGTTTATTTATATGATGTTGCAATGAGTTATGTGGGGAGGAGACATTTTTTTCCACCAAAAAGAATTTATGTTTTTGTTTTGGCAAGGCTAAGTTTTATGTAAAAAAGTGTAAATTAATAGTCTTACCTCATGGCTGTTGATTCCTATCTCCTTTTATACACAAAACCAAAAACAATAAAATAAAATTTCTGTAAAGGTGATAGTAGAAAATAAAGTTATTCCTTCATCCGATAATTTCACAATAAACTTAACAATAATGATTACTAGTAGGAACATAACCATAATTCATCTATGGATCTTTTTAATACTATTTTTATCATGTCAAACTTACTTGCCACGTCATCTGGGACACATCAACAACAACAACAACATTATTCAAGTGCTGTAAATCCATAGGGATTCGTCTCATGTCCACATGGAGGAAGCCAAATACCATGGCGAAGGTGAAAATATTGCTCACGAAGAGCGAATGGGGTTGGCGGGGGCTACGTCAATCACAACAACAACTATTCTTCAATATCTTTAAGTTGTATGCATTCTAATGCTAAATTTATTTAATTTGAATTTATTTTATGGATCTGATGACGGCATCAATGGAGGAATTTATGCAGTCTTCTGATGACGAAAATGGAGAGAAAGGAGAGAAGCACCAGAAACAGAAGGGTGGGTTGAAGGAGAAGCTTCTAGGGCACAAGAAAGAACGGGAAGTGCATGGTGAGAAGAAAGAGGGGTTTTAGAGAAGGTGAAAGAAAAGATTCCAGGGCAGAAGAAAGCGGGGGAGAACATTATGCGCTTGCACCTGCGGCTTATGGTCACAGTGGAGAGTCTCCCGAGAAGAAGGGTTTAATGGATAAACTTAAAGAAAAGCTTCCTAGACATCAAAAGAAGGAAGAGTAAGGGAAATATTGACAAGTCACTAGGATTTTTTAGTTGATGCATAATTTTGTCTACTTATGTTCATTGTTTTATACATGTAATGGAATATGATGCACCTGTTGTTGGATGTATGGTGCTGTGGATTGTATGGTGTTGATATTTCTACGATATTAATAATATAATGGCGATGTTTCTGTAATTGTTATTCTCCATTATGCTTGTAATGCTGCTTTTGATCTAGGTTCTCGTATCTCTGAAATGGCTCAAATTCATAGAAGGCTAGCTAGCTACAAAATCAATGGGGAAATTTAATATTTCTATAAACATCTTTTAGATTTTAAACCCTAAAATACATTTTTTAAAATAGTGAACCCTTAAAAATTATGAGGGATTCTACGTACATTTATTTGCAATTATATTTATTTGATTATCCCATAGGCATTATACCATAAGCTAGCCAAGATTCATCATGGCATATGTTTTATGTCAATTCTCTCACTATCAAACTTATTTACTACATCATGTACTTAATGGATAATTGCCTAATCTTGGTTTTTCAATAATTTTATTATTATTATTATTATTATTATTATTATTATTATTATTATTATTATTATTATTATTATTATTATTGTTGTTGTTATTGTTATTGTTATTGTTGTTATTATTATTTATTAAGTATATAATTTTTATAAATTAAATATAGTATTATTAATAATATATCATATTATTATAATATATATTATATAATATTATAATATTAATTAGATAATAATTAATATTATATAATAATAATAGTAAAGTAGGTATTTATAAAGTGAAAGAGTGTAAATTCATAGTTGTATCATACTTAAAATTTATGACCATTGATTGCGTTTTACATTTTGTTCACAAAGTATTAAGAAATAAAAATATATTTTTTTGTGTGAAAGTGATACTGAAAAATAAGGTCGTATATTTCTTCATATGGTGATAAATTACATCTGACAATATAATTTGTAACTTCCACCAAATTGTTTTATTGGATTTATTTTCTTTCACATTTTTCTTTAGGTGCAATAGTGTAGCCCCAACAAGCTTACGTGTTGGCCTATCACGCAAAACTAAGGTCTTACACACTCCCCTGAAGCACACAGTAAGAGACCAGCTCTCATGGATTATGTTACTCTGTAACACAATAGTCATATATTTGAGTTTATTCATATATCTGATTAGAAATTACACAGAAAAATATGACTATAGACCTTGACTCATTATTCACAATAGCCAAGAACACAAAGATAAATGCCATGAGGTTCAAAGGGTTGTCTACGTAAACTCATATAATGCATGTTCTATAA
Organism: Torreya grandis; assembly: GCA_037957365.1. Classification (NCBI taxonomy): domain Eukaryota; kingdom Viridiplantae; phylum Streptophyta; class Pinopsida; order Cupressales; family Taxaceae; genus Torreya; species Torreya grandis. The sequence continues at coordinate 1,246,092 of JARHVA010005192.1, read as the reverse complement.
ATCTTATAATGAATGATAAGCTAAAAATAAGTCAATGCAAACCCATTGTTAATGCTTAACTATCAATTATAAAAAGCACAACACCTGAACTAATTTTAATATCCAAAATTATATTATAGAGTCACTAAATGTTAATATCCATTATCAGTCACCTTACATGATTCCACACAGGGGTATTTATACTTATTTTTTCCTAACCAAGTAGTTACATAATAAATGCCAAATGGGTGATGGGCCAACAATTTCTTAGTAAACTGAGAGTCGTGACAATCTTTTACTTGTTTTCTCTTAAGGAATTGGGCCTTTGCACCCCCTATGTTCTTGTTTGATGCTAGATTCTTACTGCCAAATGCCCTTATTTTCGTAAATTGGTGCAAAACTCATGATGATTAAAGTCTAGATTTTCCTTGAGAACTGCTCCTCAACCATCTCTTGCTTCCCTCACACTCCCCAAGCCTTTCACTACTGTTTTGAGTCATATGCTCTTAGGTTCTTCATAGTTATGTTTTGTCTTTGATTATGTCTTCTCATGCTTATTATCTTCTACGCCTGTATCCTCTTGTTCCTCACTATTTTTGCACCATGGTCTTCCTGGGCCATGTTAATTCTGCATCTTGGTTTTCCTGCACCATGTTTCTCTCATACCATGTTGGTTTTGAACAAAAAAGCAAAAACACTTTGTCAAACTTTGGGGTCCAACATCACCCCACACTACGCTCTTAGTCCATCCCAGACTAAGTCTCGATCTTGACCTCAACCAAAAACTTAGGCCCACTTTGTTTAATATGTTTCTTGACACTCTCCCAATGTGACAAGGTGTCAAGTAGTTTGCACGTTATCTCTTCTGTTGCCGCCTTTAAGTTTTTCATCTCCTTATATTGGTCGAGACATTTGTTGGCCTTATTAACCAATTGGTCAAGGGATGTACTTACATCCTTCTGAAGTTCTTCAAGTATAGTGAATTGAACTACAACATGTGCTCAGAGAGATACAAAACTAGAATTAAGTTATTACTGATGCACATTTATTATTTCCTCCATAGTTTTGACATATTTAAATGCCTTTGCATGCTCAGTGTGGTCTTTTATTAGAAGGGAAACATCTACCAACTACTGTTAATGAGACTCCTTTACATTGAGCCAAGCCTCTAAAATTTTATTAGGTTGCGTCAGTTTTTCAAAAATCATGTCCAAGATGGGGATCACTTCCCTAACTCTTCTGAGGGAATGTTTATAAACTTATAAAACCTTGGTAAATTGATCAACCTCCCATAATGATATTTTTCTCGATGTGGGTTTTTCCTTGTAGCATTTCAATAGGATATTTACAAGGTTCTCCACTTTATCCACAGCTTTTCCATCCAAAGGTATGTCATCTACTAATGTTGATTCTTGGCCCAAAATAAATTTACATAAATTCAAAGTATTTACTTTGGCCTCTATGGATTCTTTTGTTTGTTTCTTTAGCATGACCACTTCTTCTTCAAGTGCCTTTTGAGCGACAACTTATTTCTCTTACATTACCACTACCTATCCTTGTTTCTTCTCTACATCACGTGCATCAACATCTAAAAGTTTATTCTATCATGCAGTTTCAAAGGCCATTTTCAAAAATTTAGCACTATCTTATATAGGAGATATCTTCTAAGGATCAACCCATATAGGTTTGGGCAGTGCCAGTGCTTGAGAATCTAACATTAGGCTATCTAGAGGAATTTCAAAATGGCATTCTTCATTGTACATATCCAAAAAGAAGGACACTTATCACCTTGTATTAATGGTTGCATCTTGAAGAAGGAAATGGGGCCATAAATATAGAATCCTATCTAGGATGTATGTTTGATATTGAGCACGCAAGTTGGTGGACATATCAACCAAAGGTGGTTAAACTTTAGAAATGGTTGGCTCCTTTCCTTTATTAGGGTCGTGCTCAAAGATTTTGATCTCTATATCTATAGCCAAAGAAGTGCTCCCAATATCCATTCCATTTATCTTTTGGGTATCAAAACCATCCCCCTCCTCACTAAATAGACCCCCAATGTTCAATTATGCATCATCAAAGGTGGTTTCCTACTCTTGCACCAGGGAAGGTGTCTTTTTTAAATTAGATTCCTCCATTTTTTCCTTATTGCCTATAGAATCTTCCTCCACTAGTCTAGTTGGGGGTAATGGTGTTGACCCCTCAAGTTGTTTCTTTGTGGTATTTCACTGCATATGCCTTGAAGGTGAATCCCTTTGTGGATAAGCTCCTAGTGGAGAAGCTTGTGGAAGTGAAGATTTACATGGAGAATCCCATGGAGGTGAAGCTCTTAGTGGAGAAGCTCGTGGAGGTGAAGCTCTTAGTTGCAGTTATTAGGCATTCCTTTGTCACTTTGAAGGTTTTAGTTGTGAACTTGTGCTAGCATCATGCCCAACCCACTTCTTCTTCTCAAGATGTGGTATACTTGGAAGTTATTCCCTTCCATGTTCCATGTCTTTTGAATATTTCTTCTTAGGTTGTAGCATGTAAAATGGATTATGAATAATTTCTCTAACCATGGTTTGCTTAACTTTGATGTTGGTCTTATCAGTCTAATGCTTCTCCATGTAGGCCTTCTTGCCAGGATAGACATGCATCTTATGGAAAGTGTGAATCTCCAAGTCAATTCAGTTTACTTCCAAGGGGTGATGTTATGCATCAAAAATATTATTCCCCAAATTGATGAAGTATCACGACGTGAAAGCATAAGGCAGATTCAACCACACTGAGAGTTCTTTAGAGGGGGCCATTTTGATACAGGTTAGAGAGAAATGTTATTTCACTAAAAACTGGGCTTACTCACCAACCTAGATGGGCAAGTCGTTAGGAATGTGACATTAATTCTCAAAGGCCTCCTTCATACTGTCATACCATGACTTCATCTTATCTTTGTATGTTGTAGTGATATGATCGAGGTAGGTGAAAACCTTATAGTACTCTATGAGGGCCTTGTGTTCTGGTAGGTACACCCACTTTAATTCACCAGAAGTGTAGTTTGGTACATCAATTTCATCAAATACCATTAATAATAAAAATACCCCTATAGAAACATGTGACCTAGTATCTGATGGGTCTTCTTGGCATCCTCTATGATTTTATTGGCAAAATACATTGCCTAATTTTACTTTAGGCCCTCAATCACTTGGTGGGTGATGCAGAGGTGATCCATATCCACCTCTTTCCAATGTTTGGTGTTATTGATCTTAGTCATGATGTGTGTGACTACTCGGAGAACATAATATTGCAAGTTCTTGATGTGCATGGCATGGCCTTGCTTTTGGTACATGAGTGCCATTACTATTTTCTCTATTTACTCTAAATATTTCAAGTCAAATTATACATCCTTGCTAGATCATTATAGTCCTAACACCTTTCTTATTCTCTCAAGTGTAATTTTCATGTTGTGCCCAACAAAATAGATGTAGTCCTCATGGATGCGTGAGAGTAGAAATTTCATAGCTTCCACCAGTTTTCAAAAATATGAAAGGTTAAATAATTAGAACAACCTTGTTGTGTCCAAGGCATTGAATATTTTAAGGTCATACACCAATTGATTTTTGGTGTTCTAGAGCTCAAATTGATAGTAATTCTGCAATTCAACCTCATTTCTTAGTTGACAGTGGTTGTAATCAAATATGGTACATGAGGGTACTTTTGACACCCAATTTTACATGCGCAACACCATTTTTGGGCATTGCATCTCTTCTACCATCAATGAAGGAGGTGGAGGTACTTTTTCCTTCTTTGTCTAGCACACCATCGTATTTTATTTGCCTTTTGTGCATTGCCCTTATTCCTAAGGTGTTTCTTCTCTAATAAATACTACTTCCCCCATCACGTAGTACTTATTCTTCTGATATAGTTTGTAATGAGTCACTTTTAAAGGCCTTCTTATTAGGCTACATCACCCTCTAGGGAACCCAATAATTAAGGCACGACCATTTAACATTCCCAAAGAAATACATGTTTGTAGTGTAGGTAACTCAGGTTTTCCTACTTTGTCACCTTTTAATGGTGGATGTCTACCTCTGTAACTTATAATTACCATTTCTCTCTATCATGTCATACTTTAAGGTTAGCTTATGGTTGATTACTCAATTAATATCCTTCTCAATATCTATGTATGGGAATTTGATGCTCTGAGCTTGCACTTACTCTAGAATCACTTGGACCTAGTTCACTCTTCAAATTTTGAAAACTCAAATGAAAGCAATAGTAAAGCTTAAAATGAGTTCTTAAGTCCTTTTAATAGGCGTGAGGGGTAACTTGCATTTGCTGCCCCCCCCCCCTCCCCCCCCTTTTAACCATCACTTCTCACAATTAGTATGTTTGTAATGGCCATCATTTTTCAACCATCACTTCTCATCGTAAATGCATTTAACAATATTATCATGTCATGATGTTGGCACACTTATCATAACCACTTATCCTTTATAATTAATGACACATATTGTCTTGCATTTTTCTTTGGAGTGAAATTTAGTTGTTTAATTTTTTAAATATTCAAACTATTGGTGGGAAACTCTTATCCTAAGACTTTTCAACTCATGCACACATCCTTATAGTACTTAACGTGAATACATGTGCTACCTCTTACCCCATACTAAAAGTGTGTCGTGGTCCTCCATGAAATTACAAGTATAAAATAAAATAACCTACCAGAAAAGAAATGTTGCATGCAACTAAGGCAGTGCTTTATTGAAAACATAAAATCCTAAACTAATGGCATAAGCCTTATTATCATAAAAATTCTACTTTTAAGTAGAGAAATACAGCCATAGCCAAGTACCATTATAATGTCCATGAATCAATTGACCATCCAATATTTGTAAATGACAAGTGATAGTAGGGTGAATTCTATGAATAACAAAAGGACCATCCTAGTGAATACAAATTTTCCCAGAATGGGTCACAAACTTGGAGTCGTAGAGAAAGAATCTCATTCTAGGGGTAAATGTCTTGTGCTTAATGTGTCGATCATGTTATGCCTTTTGTCTGTGTTTCTCCACATATCGACTCCAATGAGTAAGGAAATAGACTTCATCCAACTATAATAAAGCATGCAAATGTGATTTTAATGATGAATCCTCATCTAATTATCCAATACATTCAATATGAAGAGATGGTACCAAGAATTCAACTGAAAAAAATACTTCTATGCCATACAATAAATTGAACAATGTGTTCTTGTTAAGGTGTTTATATGTTATTTGGTAAGCCCATAGTAATGTAGACAATCTATCATCCTAGTCAAGGTGGCCAACATTACACATATTTGTAAGTGTTATGTGTAAAATTTTATTGAATGCCTCGATAGTGCCATTGGCTTGGGAATGATACGGTATTATTTTATGGTGGGCAATCATGAACTTAACAAGTAGGGAACATATAGTTTTATTGAATAAATGTGTACCATAATTACTTGTAAAACTTAATGATTAGCCAAAATCGGTATTGATATGTTCCCATATGAAGCGAATGGCAATAAAGTTAGTGTAATCCCTTATTAGTATGGCCTTAGCCCAACATGTGAGATTATCAATTGTTGTAATGATATGCCAAGAACCTTTACTTCATCCAACTAGATTGATGAGGCTAACAAAAATCAATAGCCCACTTTTCAAATGGTTCTTGAGATAGAATCAGATGTAATGGCATAGCATCTCAATGATTCAATTTTTTTATGCAATGATAAATATCACATTGCGTAACATGCAGTTTAGCATCCTAAAAAGGGGTAGGCCACCATAGTCTAGTGAGCAATACCTTGCATGTAGTAGCCTCACCAAAATTGTGTCCATCATCAATGCCTTCATGATCTTCTTAGAGCACTTCAGAACACTCATGTTTCATGACACGACATCAAAAAATTTCATCTTGTCCAAGCTTATAGATGTCCCCTTCAATGAGCTTAAATGATGTGGTGTAGATGGTGAGTTACTTCTTAGCATGTGGATTCAGACAATCTAGCATTGGGCCAGTAGTTAATAAAGCTACAATATCTTCTAACTCCTCAAGAACACAAGATACATGAAAAAATTATACATTAAGTAGGTTATCTTCAATGGTGTGCAGTGGTTCTTTAGAATCATTTCTAGAAATATGATCAAGACCATAATTAATTTTTCCTAGTTTAACCATGATAGAGAATTGAAATTTTTGAAATAATACTATCTAGTGGTAGATTCAGCCATGCAACATAGGTTTATTTACTAGATATTTTAAATCTTTTTGGTTTACATATAATAAAAAGGAGTTTCCAATAAGTATTTTCAATTTTTTTTAAAGCATAAACAGTTGAAAGTGCTTCATGATTTGTGGTGGTGTAATTTCTCTCAGCTAGAGTAAGTTTTCTACTAGCAAAATAGATAGAGTGATCAAGGTGACCTTCACTTGGTTGTGCAAGGACTATACAAATGGCCATTCTAGAGTCATAAACATGGACATGGAATGGTTTTATCCAATCAAGGAACTAAAGAATCAGAGTAGTGACCAGTTTGTATTTTAAGGCCTCAAAGGATTCTTGGCAAGAGAAGGTCTAGATAAAGTGTTTTTTATGTTTCAAGAGTTCCTCCAAAGGTGCGACAATCTTAACATATGCCCGGATGAATTTATGATAATACCCAGTATGTCCTAGAAATACATGATTTGTGCACTAAGTCATTGACACTAGTAGATGAAGAATCATATCTACCTTTGCAAGGTCAACCAAAATTCCATCCTTGCAGATAATATTACCAAGAAGTACACTGAATAGTGTATCAAAAAGACACTTCTTTAGATTTAGTGATATTTGAAGCACTTGACAACATTCAAACATGATCCATAGATTAGAACAATGGTCCTTTACCAAGACATAGACTGTCTAGTCATCCAAGTAAACTTGAATATATTTATGGATAAAGTCTTTAAAGGCCTCAATGACTATATAGGAAAATATAGCAGGTGTGTTCTTCAACCCAAAAGGCATGATGTTATATGCAAAAGATCCCTATTTAGTAATAAATTTAGTCTTCGGTCAATCCTCCTTGGTGATATATACTTAATGGTGACAGGAGAATCCATCTGTGAAAGTATAAATTTCACACCCAACAATGCCCTCAAGGATTTATTCTATGAATGGCATTGGGAAGGGATCAATAATATAAGATGCATTAAGTATGTGGTAATCAATGCAAATCCTAATGTTCCCATCTTTTTTTATACTTATAACCATGGGACTGACCCACTCAAACTTGTCAATTTAGGATATCACTCCAACACACAACATACTATCAATTTCTTCCTTCATGCATGCTTTAAATTTATATTCATGCTATATGGCCATTTCTTAACTGGTCAAGCACTATCAACCAATTTGGTATGAATTTTTCTTAGTGATGGATCAACACCTTTCATCTCACTATAACTTCTTGGAAAGGCATCTTGGTATTATTTTAATAACTCAAATATTTTTGAAACCTCTATGTTAGTCTAGTAGTTACCCATAGTAGCTTTTTTTGGTTCTTCCTTTGTGCCGATGTTATGCTGGATAGTTTAAATAGGTTCTGAGTATGGGCGGTCTGTGTCATGACTAGTATCATGGACAGTTTGTGTGCCATAGTTTATAGGGATATCCAAATGATTTGTTAATGGGTCAACTGAGTTGGACCCTTTACTTTCATTCACTTGAAACACTAGTTTTTGATTCCCTAAGTGAATTTCTTCATGACGTTCCTAATCAAGGATAGGTTTTGGCATGGGGATGCTTTATTCAGATGGATCATTAAAGATAACTAAAATTATATTTTGGGGAATTATGTATATACCACAAGTGATCTTCAATGGGCCTAGGGTGACCAATAACTACGTTATGCATATCTTAGAGTGTGAGGTGAAAATCCATTCTTGAGGATGAGTAAGATAACACTGAGTTCATGTTTTCTTTCAAAAAATTCCAAAAATGGGTACCCATATGTTGTTCTTCATAAACATACCATGATATATCCCAAGTTTGTAATGTGTCATAAAAAACATGTACCAATAGGTATTCTTTAAAGAAAGACCTTCAACCCTCCAAATGGATTCATAAGCATCTATGTGTGGTTTTGGTGCTTGTACTTGCTATAGCTGATTGTACCCCATACTCAATTGTCATGATGAAATCGGTGGTGTAAATTAGAGCATACTTGATCATAATGGAGAAGTTACTCATTATGGGTTTGCTACCATCTTGAGGTTGTGCCATCAAAGAGGTGAACCAATGAATGCATATGATCATTATCAGAGTTATAGAAGTCTTCAAGTTGCTAGATGAAGCCACAAACTTCCATTTTCCTATGAAATTGATGAGCTTCATCAAGTCTTTATAACGGTGCATCCATAACTGGTCCTCTCATGATTTATCTAGTGATAAGTTGAACAAACCTATGGCATTTATGGTACTGGCACAAAACATTCTCATAAATTCCAATGGAACCGTACAATCTTCCAATAAGGTCATAGTCACCATGTGCCCAATAATTATAAGCATTACTTGTAGTATCATAAAGGGATTGAGTGTTTGTCCATCAGAGGATGCCATCAAGAGTGGGATCATGATGCTCACCATCTCTATTTGTGACGTTGTACATGTGGTTAATATCTTCTTTTGCATAACATGTTCTACATATGGGGGCACATGTGTTTGATCCAATGGAATAACAACATGTTGATCAGTATTTTCAAAATTTATGTAGTTCTTTCTAAAGGTTAAGTCTAAATTGTTTGTATAACACCAATGTCACCCCATAGAGATGGAAAATCATTTTCTTCAGCTAACTTGAGAACTTCAAAATCATCTTTGAAAGATACTCTAAGGATATCAACCATTGCATTCTTAAGAATTCCAATTGGTAGAGCATGAGTTTTATTAGCCATAAACAACACATGCAATGATGGTTATAATGTTGGTCTAGTCATTTTATGCCATGCATCCTTTGTGAGGATATTAACTTCAATGCCAATGTCAACCAAGATATATCGAATCACCCAACCATTGATGATAACATTCACCAATATTTCCTTGTCCTCTTGAGGGCTAGGAGGAACATAATTATCTTGTTTCTAGGCATGATTCAATCAATAATATTTAGTTGGTCGAATAAATTGAGGTTGAGTATCATTTGGTGTTTGTACCTAATTCTTAAACCAATTACTTAGTTGTGGGACAATGTCCTCACCCAACATATGCTTTCAAAGCTCTTAGAAATCATCTTGCACCATGTTGTGAAGTTTTATGGCCTTTTGTAGATCATCACATTGTGCCACTTCTTTGTCTTTAGCAAAAAAAAATCTCCTTGTAGCTCCTATACCAACATCATAGTTTCTTGGAGTACATCCTTCTGCTACTGGGAATCAAGATACTTCCTTGCAAGAGGTTCTTCATATTGTACCTTTTCAATAAGAGGAATAAATGTAGACTGAGTTTGTCTATTACTATGAGTTGTGATGTTAACTTTTTGATATGTTGGGGTGATGGAGTGTGGCCACTAGTGAGGTTTCTAAATTTAAATCATACCAGCACCCTTTTCATTTCTTTCCTTAGTGATGGCCATGTATAGGTTAGGAGATTCTTCCAACCAATGCTCATTTTTATAAAAAGCACATGTTGGATAGACTAGATAATCTCACTAATAGTGATTTGGAGATACATATTTATAACACATTCTTGGTGGGAAATGACTACCTCCTCATCCTTGTCTTTGGCCTCATCCATGATATCCACCATTATCTTGATTGTTGGAAACATAGGTTTGGCGTGTACCCCACACACGTGCCTCATGTATATCACTAATTAGCTGGAAATCATTTATGTCATGGGTATAGGCATCACATATTTTTCAATATTTAGACACTTTAGAATGTTTATCCCACTGTAAGAGAGGATAAGAGCATACATCGTGTTATTTATGGCAAATTTCACATGATTGATTTCATATACTGTGGATGTTTTTGCATGGGTAGTTACTTATATTATGACCTTCAGACTTGTAATTGGTACACCAAAGACCATTATGAGTGTTTTATGCATTATTTTCAATTATCTTATTTAATTATGATTCCATTGAATCTATTTGAACTTCCATAATAGGATTGATTCTAGTGTCAGTGCCACCAACAAATTTAGTACGGAGGGAAGGTTCTAGATCTTTTCATGGGTTGGTAAAAGTCCTTTGAGATAGCATTTATCTAAAGGGAATAAACAAGCCTCCCACAAACCATTGGGTGCACTGAGAAAAATTAATTTCAAAGTAAAGCTTTAATAAATTTTTTTTGAACCGTGCATCTTACTCCCATACACCTCAATGAGCTCTTATTTCGTATCTTTTAGCATGGTAATACTTTGTTTCTCAAATTTGAGCATATCAAATTCCTAAATAAATGTTATCTTGAGATGATCATAGTCAACTAATACCTATTGAGGTTTGAACTTCCTATACCACTTATGTTCTTTTTCCATACGTGTGGTTATGAATTGTGTGGCCTTTCACTCAGAATAAGTTATGCCTCACACCCTCCAAATGAGTTTACACTTATGGACATGCTCCATAACATTCTCCACACCCTAGTATTCAGGTAGATGAAGCATCATTTTGTAATATACCATTGGCATTTGAGGTGTTTATGTCAGTGGTTGTTGAGAACCTCCAGATCCTATTCCTTGAGGGAGAAGTCAACCACTTCCTCCCATGCTACCTCTTAGTCTACCTCCAACACCTCCAACATCAACACCCATGATCTAGGGTGTGGTATCTAGTTGATTAATTATACTTGGACTTGTACCCTTCCCACTATGAATATCAAGTCCACCGAGCATACCAAGTTGGGCCATGAAATTTCCTTAAAGAGGAAGAGAAAGTGTTAATCCAGTATGAGTTAAAATTAGCTTAGCTATAATTTCACTTATATGACCCTTTTTTTATTCTACACTATTTATATCCCAATTATGTATAACTAATTCATTTGATTCAAAAGCATGAATGAACACTATGGTTTGGGAACTTGAATGGTTCAAACACATTTTCTCAATCTATTTTTTCTGGCTAGTTTCTCCTTCATATGATAAAATTGGCATTGGGCATGATTTGAAAGTGATTGAGTCTTCCTTGTGCCTTTCCACTTCCCTACAAATCCTAACAACACTTCTTGAGTTCTCTCATTCCCTTCTTATGTCGCTTCCACCTATGATCCTCTATCAAGCTTTATCAAATTTTTGATTTCATAATGCTCACTAAATGGCTACCATTCTGAACCTAAAAATTCTTTACCAACATCTCTATATTCCCCTTCCAACTGTGTGGCTCATGCAAGGATGGATTTAGCCCTCAGTTTCCAATCCACAATCAATAAATAACTTCTTTACTTCTAGTGTGAAATGTCTAATATACTGACCATGTGATTCTCTAAGAAACTAGAACTTGGTTTCTTCAGGACAAGAGTAAGAGGTTGCAACATATTCCAAAATTAGCTATTCAACACTCCTCTCCACTAGATATTAACTTCCCATGTCCATGTTATTTTTAGTTTTGCCAAATTCCTTTGATGTTATATCATCCAAGCTTGTCTCCTCCCAAAATTTCATGATCAACCTTGAGAATAAGCAGATAACCAAGCATGAAAATGAACATGGAGTTTGATAAAGAAAGTTTCATATAATGAGCTATAGATATGTTATTCCACCCATACATGTGAAAAAATTCTTGGTTCAAGATAGGGAATTGCAAAATTATCCTTAACCTCAGTGATCCATTACCCAATACTTTTATGGGATAAATGTTCAAGTATCTTCCATTATTGTGCAAAAAGTGCTACAGGTCCTGACAACAAAACCAAAATGTTGGGTTTATTTTATTTATCACATTTTTATTTAAGTGCTATAGTGTAGCCCCATCAAGATTACATCTTGACCTATAACGTAAGACTAAGGTCTTACATACTCACCCAAAGCATGCAACAAGAGACTATTCATGTGGGTTATGTTACTTAGTAACACATTAGTTATATACTTGAGTTTATTCATATATTTGATTAGAAATTACACATAACAAGAAATATATGATTGTATACCTTGAATCATTATTCACAACAACCAATAACACGAAGATAAATGCCATGAGGTTCAAAGCGTTGTCTACACAAACTTGTATAATTCATGTTCTATAAATCTGATAATGAATGATAAGCCATAAATAAGTCAATGCAAACCCATTGTTAATTCTTAACTATCAATTACCAAAAACACAACACTTGAACTGATTATAATATCTATAATTATATTATAGAGTCACAAAATGTTATCCATTTTCAGTCACCTTACATGATTCCACATAGGGGTATTTATACTTGTTTTTCCCTAACCAAGTAGTTACATAATAAGTGACAAATGGGTGATTGGCCATCGATCTCTTAGTATACTAAGAGTCATGGTAGTCTTTTACTTATTTTCTCATAAGGACCTAGGTCTTTGTGCCCTTATATTCTTGTTTGATGCTAGATCCTTGCTACTAAATTTCCTCATTTTCATGATCTGGTGTGAAACTCATGATGATTAAAGTATATATTGTCATTGAGAACCACTCCTTAACCATCTCCCACTTCCCTCACACTCCCCACTCCTTTCACTACTATTTTGAGTCCTATGCTCTCAGGTTCTTCATAATTATGTTTCATCTTTGATCGGGTCTTCTCATGCTTGTTATCTTTTATGCATTTGTCCTCTCATGATTGATTGGTTATATTCCATGGTCTTCCTATGCCATGCTAGTTCTACACCATGGTCTTCCTACATCATGTTCCTCTCACACCGTACCAATTTTACACTAAAAAGCCAAATCACTTACTCATAATTTGGGGTCCAACATCTTTTAATTAACCAATACATGATTGAAATAGGTGTCAAATATCCAATGGATCTTTTAAAAGCACAAATAATATAACATATGTCAATCACACACGCATAGACACACAACTATATTAACTATAATACTATATTTTATAGAATTATCTATACTATAATTAATATTATATAATAATAATATAATAATAAAGTGTATATTTGTAAAGTGAAATACCTTGTCATTGTCCCTCACCATCATAACCCAAGTCACATTGATTTATTTCACCACTCTCATGCTCCCTATAACCTTGCCCTTCCCCACCACTTCATTATTGCTCAAGTGAAGTGGTGGGGAAGGACAAGGCCATACAGAGCATGAGAGGTGAATTAAATCAAGATGACCTGGGTGGTGATGGTGAGGGGAAATAATAAGGTATTTTACATGGTTGTGTTATATCTCTTGCAAATTTATTTTTTAGAATGACTATGTTAAACAATAATAAATAAATAATATTATTATACATTAATATTATATTATAGTATTAATATAATATATATCATATAAAATATGTTTTTTGGTTTTGGTAAAGTGCATTTTTGTAAATTGAAAGAGTGTACATCAATAGTCATACCTCACTTAAACCCTATGAATCCTGGCCTCATCTCACCTTTTTTGCACATAGTGGTAAGCAACAATAATCATATATTTCTATTAGAGGTGATGATATATATTGATATTGTGTATTCCTTCATACAATGTCGTAATGAGTTGTGTGGGAAAGAGACATTTTGTTTCACAAAGAGCTTGAGTAATGGCAAAGTTATGGGGAAGGGCTAGACAATACAAAACATGCAATTGGTGAAATATTTCAAGATGCATTGGGTGGTGATGGTTAGGGAAAATGACAAGATATTTCATGTGATATCATATGCCATAAATCTCATATTATACACTATACTTTTTTTTAGGGTAGATATTGAATTTACATGACTTACACACATTGCAAAGGGGTATGTAGTTTGCAAGGTGGAAACATCTTTAATTGGTTGTTTTATATTTTTAAGGGGATGAGGATGTCATGAGTGATAATTTTATTGTGATAGAGATCCATGTCTGATAAGTGGCTCAAATCCATATTACAATGTTGTTTATGTAGGGACATGACATTGAGGTACCACAATTTATCTTGTAGCTTTATGTTCATCTATGATGTAAATATATTAACATCTAAGGTAATTAAATTAGGCTTCAAAACATATGGAAACACCAAATTTGAATTCCTGGAAGAAAGGGCAAGGTGATAAGAAAAATGAAAGTGTTCAAAGATTTCAACATACATTGGGTGATGATGGTGAGTGGCAATGAAAGACTTCAAGTGTTGTTCTAAAATGTGAATGAAAACACCACCATATCATTGTTTCATTAGTGACTTGATTGCTCATTATTCTATCTCTCTTAAAAATTTATTATTCAAAATAGCTATATTAAAAAATAATAAATACAATAATATTATAATATAATATTATATTAAATTTTATTAATATAATATGTAACATACAATATGCATTTTTTTTAGTAAAACATGGTTTTGTAAAGTCAATGAGTGTAAATCAGTAGTCATAACTCACTTGAAACCCATGATCGCCAGCCCCTTCTCACCTTTTTTTCACACAATAGTAAGAAAAAACAATCATATATGTCTGGTAGAGGTGATAATATAAAATGATATTTTGTATTCCTTCATACACTATTGCAATGAGATATGTAGGGAGGATACATTTTGTTTCAAAAAGACCTTGAACAATGATGAAATGTTGGGGAAGGGATAGGCAATAAAAGATATGCAAGCAATGAAATATTTCAAGGTGAGGTGGGTGGTGATGGTGAGGGGAAATGATAGGGTATTTCATGTGATACTGTGCACCACAAAGCCCATATCATACACCAAATTTGGATATAAGGTAGCTTTGAATTTACATGACATGCACACATTACAAATGAATATGTAACTTCCAAGGCGGAATCATCTTTGATTGGTTATTTTATATTGTTAAGGGGACAAGGACACCCTAACCACTCATTTGATTATGATAAGGCTCCATGTAAAATGAGTGGATCGAATCCACATTATAATGTTTTTTATGTGGGAAAAAGACATTGAAGTACTCGAGTCTATCTTGTAACTTATATTCAACCATGTTGCGAATATATTAACATCTAGAGTAATTAAATTAGGCTTCACAACTTATAAAAACACCAAACTCAAATCCATAGAAGAAAGGGCAAGGCAATAAAGAACATGCAAGTGTTGAAATATTTGGGTGGTGATGGTGAATGGGAATGATATATTTCAAGTGTTGCTCTAAAATGTGAATGAAAACACCACCGGATTATTGGTTCATTAGTCACTTGGTTTCTCGTTATGTTATATCTCTTACACATTTATTTTTTAGAATATATATTAAACAATAATTAATATAATATTATTATACAATTATATTATATCATATTATTAATATAATATATAAAATACAAGATGTAATTTTCTATTTTGGCAAATCATGGTTTGTAAAGCGTAAGAGTGTAAATTAGTAGTGATACCTCACTTGAAACCCATTACCACTAGCCTCATCTCATCTTTTGTGTAGACAACAATAAGCAACAATAATCATATTTTTTTGCGTAGGTGATGGTATATAATGAGATTGTGTGTTCCTTCATACAATGTGGTAATGCACTACGTAGGGAGGAGATGTTTTATTTTCTAAAGAGCTTGAGTAATGGTGAAGTAGTGGGGAAGGGATAGGCAATAAATAACATTTAAATGGTGAAATATTCTAAGGTGACCTAAGTGGTGATCATGAGGGGAAATGATGAGGTATTTCCTATTATATCAAATGACATAGAGCCCATATCATACATCAAACCCAAATCTAGGTCAGTTGTTGGATTTATAAGTCTTGCACACATTGTAAAGGGGTAGTAAATTTCAAGGTAGAAACATCTTTGATTAGTTGTTTTCAATTGTTAAGGGTGGAAAAAGACATCATGAGTGATGATTTGATTGTAGCAAGGCTCCATATCCGATGAGTGGCTAGAATCTACATAATAATATTGTTTAAGTGCAAATAAAACATTGAGGTACTAGATTCTATATTATAGCTTATGTATATCCATGTTACAAATATATTAGCATCTAAATTAATTAAATGAGACTTAAAAACATATTGAAACATCAAACTCAGGCCTATAGAAGAAAGGGCAAGGTGATAAAGAATATACAAGTGGTGAAAGATTTCAACTTGCATTGGGCGGTGATGTTAGTGATAATGATAGTGTATTTTTGGTGATACCATATGTCAAGAGGTCCACATTGAGGGTGGACGAGGATGTCATGAGTACTAATTTGATTTCAAAATGATTTTGCATCTAATATGTTGCTCAAATCAATGATGCAATGTTACTAATGTGAGGAGAATACATTGAGGTCATAGAGTCTATCTTGCTGCTCCCGTTTGTCTATGTTGCCAATAGATTGACACCTAAAATAAAAATTACATCCCTTCTAGTGTTATTTCCAATGTAGCTTTTCTCAATAAACACAAAAAAATGCATGTCATAAAATTTGTTTCCCTTTACTATTATTCACCTGATTGACACTCATAAACACTTAATAAAAAAAGTAAAATATAAAGACAAATCCCTCCCGATGTTCCTTGCCCGATCAGGAGAAATATGAGTTATAAAATTATAAATTAAATATTAAATATATATATAAAAGATAGTTACATCAAGTGAATGGTTATTGGTTCAATTGGTGAAGATGTTTGGCTCAAAAAGAACCCACTAAGGATCAATTCTTGCCACTAGCAAAACCTATCATGATATAAAGGATGAGGCTGAGATCATACCCTAAGAGAAATTGGTGGAATGGATACCCCTCAAACCTTAGTTCTTAACTAAGATCACCATGTTAAACAATGGTCAACAAAAAAAGATAATTACGTCGAAACATTTTCATGCAAAAATCACTAATTATTTTATGTTGGATAGTGGAACAAGAACAAATTCATAGCCTATTATATCTTACCAATTTATGGAAATGATATTTTATAATTAAATTTTATATAAAATTGATAGATTGGTTAACATGCTTAAAAGTCTTCCACTTGGATATTTATGTAGGTGCAAGGTATTCACATTGGAAGCTGTATCTAGTCTACATACTAATATGGAGTGACCAATTCCCTTAAAGACATATTTAAGTTGGAGGCTTATATGGTGGGGAAAGGCCTCAAGATTCATCTCACATGAGACAAAACAAAGAAATATGTTATTTCTTGCATTTGGATGTTGACATGAGGAGTTAGTCAGTCGTTTTCCAAACAACTAGTAATATATTGAATGGTTGGTAGGAACATATATGGTAGAAATGGTCTTTTTTCGGGTGGAGGAAATTGAGGGGGGCACGTGTGGATAGAAGGACCAGGTGGCAATTCAAAGTTGGTAGGAATACATACAGAGCAGGAGGAAGAATAGTTAAAAAGAACATTTCGCTTGGAAATATATAGTTAGTTTAGAGCAGATGCGGGACAGAGTGAAGGTGATGATGCTAGGATCCATCTATTTTTATTGGGTATTTATGTGAAGAAAGGATACATGGTACGCATTGCTATGGGTGGAAGAAGGGCCATTCATGGCCAACTCTAATCCCTGTATTTCATTGTCCAAATAAGCTCCCAATTTGATTCTATGGGCTAAATGTATAAATGAGCTATGATACCCAGAAAGTAGTGCTTTAACAAATTCAAAGCTTCAATAGTGCAAGGATAATGGTCCATTGTGTAAAGGTTTGCATTCTCACTTTCCAAATTCTTCATTAATTCCACCGTTATGTCCCTCTATTTTCCATCACTAGAATATTTGGGTCTTGCATCATCAATGTTCATAAATAACATAGCTCTAATATTTATTTTTTAGTTTAAATGAATTACAACAAAAACAATTTAAAGCTTCTTTTCAATTGCATACAAGTAATTTTCCTGCTTAATCAATAGATTGTCATTAATATTAAACTTGTCCTTGTAACTCAATGAATTTACAAAACCAACAAATATGACCATATGAATTTAATCTATATTTTCCAATGAAAAGTAAATCAACTGTCTTATAACCTATACACCCCACTCATCTAAATAACAACACCGTTTACACCCTGTTACATAGTGGTCTCTTCTTGGTGACGCCACTGGCCCTGCATTTATATTCATCAAAAATATAAATCAGTGACAACATTGAAAAAGTTAATTAAAAACTTGGTGGTGTAGTTAATTTATTTTACCTGATTTTTTTTTTTTTTTTCACAAGTTTTTAAGAAACAAATTGGTGATTTGTCAAAATGAAGCTACTCCTTAAGAGTATAGCCACAAAAACACCTGAAGTAAAACTGTACAATGGCAAAGCATACCAATCCAGGGAGCTCTGAATGCTTGCGATATTATTTATGGTTCCTCAAAGCAATATTTTATTTTGCTGTTATGCTGAAAGTGGTACAGATAATATTTGTGATAGTCCTTGCTCATTCAAAACTGATCTGTAACTAACATCCCATAAACATGCACATTGTTACATAAAGAAGGAAAACTGTTGCATCTGACTAAAACAAAAATAATAATTAAATTTCAATGGACCAGAGCAACATTGACCACCTGTTTTTTTTTTTTTTTTACAAGTTTCTAAGAATCAAATCGGTAATTTCTCAAAATCAAGTTACCCTTTTACGAGTACAACCAAAAAAACCCCTAAAGCAAAACTGTACAATGGTAAAGATAGTAATCAAATAACATCCAAATGGCTCTGAAAATTTGATAATTTTAAACCAAAAAAAAAAAAAGGCACATACCAATCCAGGGAGCTCTGAATGCTTGTGAGAATCATGGTCATGGTAGCCTATACGAAGCAAAGAAATACAAATCCAATCCCTAATTACCACTAGCGTTTTGCATTTGATGGAATGCTTATAATTTATAGAACAAATTTGGATGCCTGCGTTGGTTTTTTCCAACTTTTCAATGATGGTAAACTGCAACGATGTGTAGGCAACTGGGTAGATAAAGGCAGTCATGGGTGGAGGTGGCGAATCATTTTACGGAAAGGATGGGTCATGGCTGTCATTGCCAATATACTCTGCAAAATGCTGTGTAGTTTGAATGTCCCTCCGAAACAACCCTCGACGGAGGACCGTCTGTCTTGCAATGTCGAATTCGGAATACCGGCAAATCCCTGTTCCATCCCAACAACTAGCCACATACCAGGACACTTGGAAGGGTCATAAGACAGGAAAGTTTTTAGCGTATTGAACAGACTATTGCCATGGACTGCCGCCCACAACGGGACTTCGTTTTACAAAAGGGGATATGGTGTTGACCTAACTTATAAGATTGTTGGATAATTGGTAAACTTTACCATCCATTTTTAAAATTATTTGAATTTTATGTTCGTCTCTCAATTATTTAAATTTTAAGTTCGTGTGTAAATTATTTTAATTTTATGTTTGTGAGTAGGCAAGTTATGTTAAAATAGATATAATTTTTTATTTTACGAAAATGGATTTGTAAAATAAAAAATTTAATATAGATAATTATCTTTTATATACATGCTTATTTATACCTAGTTTAAAACATAATTATATTTTATATTATTTATTTATTTATATATATATATATATATAGTATTGAAATTTATACAGTATAAAATTAAATTATTATATATTTTTAAAATGAAATTATTTATATGTTTAATTTATTTTATTTTTTTAATTTTCTTCTAAATAATAGTAAATATAATATTATTAAAAAAATTAAAATATTTATTATTTGATTAAATATATATGTATAATTTTTATTAATTATTCATTAATTAAGAAGTATTATTATTATTATTAAAAAATTGTAGAAATTTATTTTATATTTTTAAATAATTATTTATCTTCTTTTAATTAACAAAATTTAATATTTTAATATTTCAATAAAAAAATATATTAATCTTTTTATATAATTAAATGTAAATTGTAATTTTTAAATAAATTAAGAGTTAATTTTTAAAATGAGATTTTGATTATTATAAATTTTATATTCCATTGTATCATTTTAAGCTACTATAATTTAAATTATTATTATTTGACATAAATCAATTATTATAAAACACCATTGGGAAAGATGTTTTGGTTCTCTTGACTTGTTATGTATTTACATTACTGTGTATTTGTTGCATGATTTTGTAAATGTGTACCACATTTCTCGCATAAGTATAAAGTTTGTAAACTTTATTTTAATTTGGATATTAAAGTTAAGTGGAGCACTGAAGAACATTATATCTACAATAACAGAGAGTCAATAAAATGAATGGCCTCAATCATTTCTTCATAATCAACATTCAGATAGCTTCATCTGGATAAGATGAATGCATCCATTTGGACCAATTTAAATTTTTAGGATAAAATATTCACATTAAAGATTCATATGGGTGGATTAAATATACTATATTGAAATGAAATGGCAAGCTTAAAATTGGTAAAAAGTTTAACAATGTGATATTATCATAATACAATGGACTCTAGGATAATGTGACATTCTAGATTAGTTTATTTTATTATCCTTTCTATTGACATTGTATTTCATGTGAAATCATACACTAAAAATTGGTTTATAACTCACACAATGGTGCCATTTTTTTATTAACAAAGACTCTATGTTTGACATAAATCATATCAAATGAGCTTACAGATTGAATCCCTCTATTTGTTTATATCACTTCTTAAGAGAAAAGATCCCCACTTGATGATCAGTGTCAGGTGGAAGGGAATGTAGTTTCTTGTACATTAATAATAGAGTTTTGCTAGCGTAGCAAATGATAGAGGTAAGTAAACATGGAAATAAAACACTTACCAAATATAATTACAAAAAAAAATACAATTTCCTCTGGCTTTTGTTGCACCTTCAAAACAACTGTTAATAACTACATTATAACCAAACCCAAACCCTTGACATCGTGGACCTGAGAGGATTCCATTTCCATTTCCAAAGTAACAACTAACATATTCAAAGAAGCAACTAACATATTCAAAAGCAGGGATCCCATTAAAAACCATAAACTAACAGTTGCTCTAAAGATGCAAAGGAAGCCTAGAAGAATTTTAATTTTTTTAAATCATATTTTATAAGTGTTTTATTTATATATATTATATTATTTTCAAATTATATTTTTTCATTATAATATATTAAAATATATATTTTAATACATTATATATTTCAATATATATTATAATATGTATTATATTATATATTTTAATTTTTGATATATTTTAATACATTATTTTATTTTATATATTTTAAAATATTTTTCAAATTATATACTAATATACTAATATTAATTTATATGTATATAATAAATATTTCTCAAAGATGGAATGGGACAATAATTATATATTATTTTACAAATAATATTTATAATTTTAAATATATAATATTATAATTAATATTAATAATATATTTAATTATATTAGATATTTTTTAAATTTATATTCTATTCTATAATTATTTCATATATTTTATTTATCTGATTGCATTTTATGATATTAGACATTTTAATATTGAATTTTTAATATAATGTATTATATATATATATATATATATATATATATATATATATATATAAAATTATATAATAATATTTTATTATATTATTATAAATTTTTTAATTTTTTAAATTATAATATTAAAATTATATAAATTATTATACATATTTTTATATTATCTAATATATAAATATTATTATAACATAATAATACTAATTTATAAATTTAATATTATATTATATAAAATTTTAAAACATTCAATTTAAATATAATATTTTTCTTCCAAGTGGACGTAAACCTATGTTGAGCTTCCCAACCCCATATTCCTTTACCCTGACATGAGCTCCACGTGTGTCCCTCAAAATCAGTTATCTCCCTATAGTGGTAGGCATGGATATGGCAGGGGCAACATGTAAATCCATGGTAATGATGATGATGATGATATCGACAGTTTTTACCATGATAATGGTGATGATGATGATATCGACAATATTTGCAGCAAAGGAGGTAGAGCCACCAAGTCCATCCATGGTTACGAGCACTACTTCAATGGCAGTGGTGCCATCTATAACCACTGGTGTAGTTGGATCTTTCATTACCCTTTGGGCATGTTTTTCTCACTAAGGGTTCATCGGATGGCTCTGTTATAACTTATCAAGTGTGGTTTGTTATTTTCTATCTTCGTGTGTGGTCTTGGATTAGCGGTTTGTTGTTTTATTCCATGGTCAATAGATCTTTGCTCACTGGTTTTTAAGGAATATTTAGGAAACAAATGGATCTTGCCAAGGTTTGTGAGGTATTGATATATACTTTTATATGCCTTCTTGGCCTATTCTTGATATATAGTTGTATACACATGTTAAAAAAAGGGAAGTACCTCAATTAAAACAATTCTCTTTGCAACACAAACTAGTTTTTTCTGCATTGTTTTGAAGATTTCACCACTGTGTTCGTAGTATGCAAAGCCTCCTTCCACCATTTTCACATAGATGCACCAAAATTAAAACATGTGCAATAACCCTGGTCTCAACTATAAGATTAAACATTTTTTTCAAACACTTATGTTTTAATAATTTGTTTGGATAACGAATGGTGGATGTTATCAATAAATTGGAACGTGGATGTTTTAATAGAGCTACATACTGAACAATTATAAATTAATTTTTTTGACTTTAACTTCTTTCCTACTCAAAATTTATTTGTAATTTGTTCATTATTTTCCAATAGAATGTATAAAAAAATACAAGTTTATAAAATACAAAAAAATTCTTTTATTTTCAACATAGACAGCTTCTTATTTTTCTATTGATCACAAAGATCGATGGCTAGGCATGTAAAATTACACACTAAACATTGGCAAATTGTAAATTAAAATTGATATTTGTATACCTGCAAAGCAAGGTAATGGTAAGCCTGTTTGACATCTTTGGCGGAAGCACTATATTTGAGTATGAGTGGATTATAATACTCTTCTTTCAGTCTAAAATATGCAACAAAGGCCATTGCTTTAACATTTGATAGCATACCTATGTACATATTTAGAGTTATTTTGGAGTTCTCGTCTGGCTTCTTGATAGAAACCCTAGTGAAAATCATGTAAAATCAAAAGAATGTTTACCTCTCATATCGATGGACAAACAGACAAGAATTAGGAACAGATGAAAATGTGTTGGCAGCTGGATGACAAATCTTAGCTAAAAAATGACAACAAACATATTCTTTTTCTGTCTCTTGTGGGATGAATTTGGTGGCTTCGACCCATCATATAATCTTCTAGCTAATTAGTTTTACGCATGTGGATTGTCGAGTGCCATCCCAGATTAATGCACACCACTTTATCATCAACAACTCTATTTTTTTTGTTTTAATAATATTTGGGAAAATGGATGGTCCATGAATTTGATTGAAAAGCTTCATTTTTTCCCTTGAATCATGCCAAGCTGCATCATTATTAATATTTGTGGAACTAGTTATTAATAGTTTCCATCAACAATTTTATATAAAACTAGATTTATATACGATCCTTGAGTTGTTGACAGAGGAAGACTGTGTATTAGGAACCCTAATTATTATTGTTGTAAGATGTCAATTTACATCAATTATAAGGGCAAGATAATACATATATAAATAAATAATAAACACAAATTAAACAAGTGTTGTGTAGCAGCTAGTCTCTGTAATTATATTGATAATAGTTTATAATTGAATTTGTATATAAATTTGTAATATAAATATTATAATACTCACAAGTTTTAAGAAGATAAAGATATTTGTCACAAAGCATTCTATTATGCTTGCTATTAAAGCTTTTGAATTTTTTAATATTTCTTGTAAGTAAAATATTTTGTGAAAAAATAAAATGTGAAAGACATAATGTATATAGTTCTAAAATAATTTCGGAAAGAGTAAGAGAAATGTTTAAAATAAAACATGGCTACTAATGTAATATGAGACATGAGAAAAAATATAATTGAAAAACATTTTAAATAATATTGAAATTAAACTAAGAATAATTATTATAGAAAATAAAATTTTAAAAAAATATTAATACTTGGAAATATTTACATCAAAAAATTAATCGGAGAACTCAATAAATAAGACTGGTGTGACAAAGAACCTACCTAAATCTAAAAATAAATAAATAAATATTAAATATTAAAATTTAATAAATAATAATTAATAAGATATATAAAAACTCATTATGAAATTGAGATGAATTACTATATAGCAAGGTTTTCTCGGTTCTATTTGTGGAGGCCTATTCAATGAAGATTTTTCATGTCGCTCTATAAATCTATGAGCGATTTGAACGAGAATCTCAGCAAATTGATGTGGTTTGCATAAAAACGGAGAGTGATCAGATCCTTCAATTTCATATACAACTTGGCGAGGATTTTCTGCGATGATTTTCCTCTGCAAGTCGTCCATAATAGTCAAATCCTCCATCGCCACAACGTAGGCTCAAAGTACGATTCCATAATTTTCATTACTATATGTAAGAGCTTTCTGCCATAAAGGAAACTTTTTCAACAGAGATTTGAACATCTTTCCATCTTGCATTTACAGCCATACTAAGTGTTAATGAGAACACCAATATTCATTTCGACTACTTTGCATAAAGATTCAGGTTTTTATTTAAGTGATTTACCCAAGCCGGATTATTTTGTAAGAGAGATGATTACAAAAATTGGTTGCCAAACTTGAAGGATGTCGGTGAATTTTCTTCCCCATTTGCATAGTAAAGCGTGGTTTCTTTCAAGCTTCCAATTATGGACACAACCTACTCAACTGTATACAGACAATTCATGTCAGAGAAATGATATTTGCAAATTCATGGTACAAAAAAAATTAAAACTGAATTAACCTCATTCAAACTATCAAAGAAAGTTGTTCCGCTGAGGGGCAGGAAGGCAGTAACAAATACAACAGCAACGATTTTATGTGGAAAGCGCTCCATGCTGAAACTCAGATTGTAGCCACCAATGCTGTGGCCAACCAAAGGGAAAGAATTCGGATGGGTGCCCTGTGGCCCAAATGCAGAATGGGAAAGAAAATTACAGATAAATCATTGACGTTAAAATGAAATGATTAGAATTTTAACATATTTATTATAACCATTAATTTCAACGGATTTCCTACCTTTTTATGTAGTAAGATTGTTGTTTGTTATATTATATCTCATTTGAAATAAATTTTTAGTTATAAAATTAATATAAAAAGAATATTTTATAAAAAATATGTAGTAGAATATTTTTTAATATTTGATATTCAATTTTAAAATTCATAAAATATTATATTATTTCAAAAAAAATTATTGACTACAAGAAAAAGATTATTTATTCTAATGATTCTTAGAATATCGGACATGATAAAGACTGAGAAATATATGTCAATTTAATATTATTATTAATTTAATTTGTGTACCTTCTTTTATAGTAGTTGCCATCCAATACTTATCCTTCCATTCCGATCTACTTTTGAAATATATATTAATTAATATTTATTATTAATTTAATTTACTTATCCTCTTCATTATTGTTATAAAATGCCATAAATAAATAAATACATACGTGTAGTCATTATCGCCCATCCTTTCGTTCACAATCAGCATTCCAATGATTTTGTTTTTTCTATCCAAGAACCGATCATGCATAACTCAAAAAGCCACATACATTTAAAAGCACACCGAGCCGTAATATTAAGACAAGTGTAACAAATTATAATCTTTCATTATCTTTATTGAAATTTAAAATTTTATTTCAAAAATTAAATAATAATTTTTATATTTTATTTTATTTGACATTTATTTTGTAGTTTTATTTAAATTTAAAATTCTGCTTTAATAATTAATCAATAATTTTCATACTTCCTTTTATTTAACATCCATTCCATAAAATCTAATTAAAATACTTTAAACAAATAAACATTCAACTCCATGCCAAATATATCACTATCTATAGCTCCAACTATGACTTATTAACAACTACGGAGCAATTATTAAACATGACCACTCTTGTCATGATGACTGCCTACAAGTTTTCCTGACAACCTACAAGTTGTTGCATCCATTGTGACTTAAATTACTAAAAACTGTGGAGCAATTATTGAACATGACCTCTCCTATCATTGACAAGTCGTTGCATCAATTTTTTTTAAATTATTTTTTTACCTCGATTTCCTTCAACAATAAAAGGAAAAGTTAACCATTAAATTAAATGTTATTTACAATTAAATATAAAAATATATGTCTTTTCTTAGGAAGAAAGCTCCCCAAATTTGTATGTGGATCAAAAGATGCCCAGACGTCACCACAATTAATGTGCTGATTTAGACCATCGTTCAACTGCTATGAACTGTTAGTTTAACGAGCTACGTTAATATTATTATGCAAGGATTAAAAAAATTAATTAGTTTAACAAGCAAATTTTAGTGAAATTAATTTTAAGTTTATTTTTATTTAATAGTAAATAATTTATTTATTATTATTATTTAATTATTATAAATAAATAAAATTACATCTTTAAATAAATATTTTAATATTTAAATATTAAATATTATCATTGTTAAAATAATACATTATTTCAAGTTTTTTAAATATTTAATTTTAAATGAATTTAAAGGGTGTATGCAATCCCACTGATTATAATGCATATAATTTTTAGATTTTTTTAGAAATCTTAAAATTTAAGGGTGATAATTCTGATAAGTGAAAGACTTATGTTGCTCTTAATAAAAAGAAGCATATAATGGTGATATGTAGAAAGAATATTTGGTTGAAGGTAATTACATGTAAATGATGAGGCCTTAACTAAATCATATGTTCTGTTTTTATATTGTAGAATATCAACATTGCATTATAAGAGGAAATGATAATGATACACACAAATCTTATGAGTTGGGAATAGATAAGTAAAACACAGGGTTTGAATTAAAATATTTTAATCAATATTTTAAAAAAATAATATACCTCTATTTTATAATATTACAATAACATAAGGAATATCAATCATTTTTGAATATTCATTTATAGGCGTGGAAATGAGTTATGCAAGGGAAGGGATGTATTTTTCTAAAATTTTGGTAAAGCAGAGCTTTGTAAAGTAGAAGAGTATAAATCGGTAATTGTACCTTATGACCATTGAAATAGTTGCCAAAAAATTAAAATTATTAATTGTTGATAAGTGAAATTTAATATTAACTACTCTATTTCAACGAGCTTAATGTAACACTGTAATATATAGTATAATTATAATATAAATATGTATATTGTTATATAATATATACTATTATTATATAATTGTGTATACACACACACACACAAATTAGTAGTTATTATAAATGTATAAGCTACATGAGAAGGGATATGACTTTATGTTTTGGTCAAGTGGAGTTTTGTAAAGTGAAAATGTAAATTGGTAGTTATATTGCACTTGAAACTCATGACCGATCACCCTATCTTATATTTTTTACATGAAACGTTAAGAAACAATAATATGATATTTTAAACGGAGGTGATGGTAAAAAATGAGGATGTGTGTTCATTCATATGGTGTGGCAATGAGTTACGTGGAGAGGAGACATTTTATTTCACCAAAAGGGTTGTATTTTTTTGTTTTGGCAAAGCAAAGTTTTGTGTAGAAGAGTGTAAATTGGTAGTCTTACCTCATGGTCGTTGATTCGTATCACCTTTTATTCAAAAATAAAGCAACAATAAAATGAAATTTTTGGTAGAGGAAATGGTAGAAAATAAGTTTATTCCTTCATACAATAATGCTATACACTAGGAGGAGAAGTTAAGTTTCACAATGAGCTTGAGCAATAGTGATTACTGGTAAGAACATAACCATGACTCATATGTGGATTGTTTTAATGCTAATTTTTTCATGTCGAACTTACTTGCCACATCATCTAGGACACATCAACAACAACAACATTCAAGTGTTGTAAATCCATAGTGCTATAGCCATGTATGTGAGGTTCACCATTCGTCTTATGTCCACATGGGGGAACTCAAATACCATGGTGAAGGTGAAAATATTACTCACGAAGGGAAAATGGTGGGGGGCAACACCAATCACAACAACAACTACTCTTCAAGCTCTGTAAGTTGTATACATGCTAATGCTAAATTTATTTAATTTGAGTTTATTCTATGGATATGATGACAACATCAATGAAGGAATTTATGTACAATCTTCTGATGATGAAAGAGGAGATAAAGGAGAGAAGAAGAAGAAAAATAAGGGTGGGTTGAAGGAGAAGCTTCTAGGGCACAAGAAACAAGGGGAAGTTCATGGTGAGAAGAAAGAGCTGTTTTTAGAGAAGGTGAAAGAAAAGATTCCAGAACATAAGAAAGGGTGTAGAACATTATGTGCTTGCACATATGGCTTATGGTCACAGTAAATATTCAACTGAGAAGAAGGGTTTAATGGATAAGCTCAAATAAAAGCTTCCTAAACATCAAAATAAGGAAGAGAAATGGAAATATTGACAAGTCACTAGGATTTATCACTTGATGCATAATTTTGTTTCCTTGTGTTCACTATTTTATGCATGTAATGGAATATGATGCACCTATTTTTGGATGTATGGTGTTGTGAATTGTATAGTGTTGATATTTCTATGATGTTAATAATATAATGACAATGTTTGTATACTTGTTATTCTCCATTACGCTTGTAATGTTGCTTTTTCTCTAGGTTCTTGTATCTCTGAAATGGCTCAAATTCATAGAAGGCTAACTAACTACAAAATCATGATGAAATTTAATGTTTTTATAAGCATCTTTTCACTTTTAAAATATAAAATACATTTTTTAATAGTTCTTCAAAGATTGTCAAATAGATTGGAGAACCCTTAAAAATTATGAGGGATTCTAGGGACATTTATTTGCAACTATATTTATTTAATTATGTCATAGGCATTATACTGACAATAAGGTATCCAAGATTCATCTTGGTATATGTTTTATGTCAATTATGTCACTATCCAATTTACTTACCACATCATGTTCTTAATGGATAATGCTCTCAATTGCCTAATCTCAGGTCTTCAACAAGATTAATTGAATATCATTTTTGTTCTTGTTTTTATTATTATTATGTATTTAGGTATATAATATTTATAAATTAAATATAGTATTATTAATAATATATCATATTATTATAATATATATTTTTATTACATATATAAATTATATGAAAGATATATATTATATAACTATATTAACTATAATATTATAATATTAACTAAATAATAATTAATATTATATAATAATAATATAATAGTAAAGTGTGTATTTGTAAAGTGAAAGAGTGTAATTAGAAGTCGTATCACAATCAAAATTCATGACCATTGATCCTGTCTCATATTTGTTTCACAAAGCATTAAGAAATAAAAATCTATTTTTTTGTGTGAAGGTGATAGTGAAAAATGAGTTTGCATGTTTATTCATATGGTGTGGCAATGCGCTATGTAGAGATAAGATGTTTTGTTTTATGTGGAACTTGAGTAATAGTGAATTAGTGGGGAAGGGAAAGCCCATAAGAAAATGCAAATAGTGAAAGAGATCAAGGTGAGCTGTGTGGTGATGGTGAGAGGGAATGACATGGTTTTCAATGAGAGACTCAAATAATCCTAGGAAAATACATGTCTGAAGTTCAATGATAAGTTACATCTGTCAATACAATTTGTAACTTCCACCAAATTGTTTCAATTAACCAATACATGATTGAAATAGGTGTCAGATATACAATGGATCTTTTAAAAGCACACAGAATAAAACATGTGTCATTTATACACACACATTGGTTTACCTGATCCCAATGATGTTATTATTGTATGCTTCTATTGATCTAAATTGAATTCTAAGTCACTAGGTGGCAAAACTAGCCCAATAACACTAAGAGCAACACAACCACTTGTTGGTTTACCCCAATTTTCCTTTACCTTTGGTTTCACATCGACAACATCTTGTACACAATTATATAATGTTAACATCATTGTACTGTAAAAGTAGTGTATAAAACAACACACATTTTAATGGGATATCAAGCAACATAACTTCTCTACTAAAATATCAATGCCTTCTCACATAACATAACTTGTTTATTTATGATAATAAAAATAGTTATTCTTTCCATTGTTACAATTTTTACTAGAATTTCTCTAGCAGGAATTTCTATTCTTGGATGAGTTGGCAAGCTTTGAGAAGACAACTAGAATGTAGTATCATTATAATGTTTACTTCAAAATGTTCCAATTTCCACCTAATATTTAATTATTTTTTAACTTGTAATTAATTAAACCTTTAACAACATATAGTTCAAAAGAAAAACACTTGATATAAATATACATAATTTAAAATACACTTCCATATAACCCTATATTTTATTTCAAAAGTGTATGTAAAAAAATTACAAAGAAATTTTCTTCTAAACATATTAAAACTCTCTTCTAATAATTAATCCCAACTTTGTTTCTTTTCTTAAAATCAATTTATACAATACTCAATAGAAATCATTGTGCATTATAATTCTTCCTAATCATAAAATCAAAAAATTCTTAGCACATTTCAAAAGTCATTTCTAAGTATAATTTATATCATATATTTTAAAACTCATCATTCTGAGACATAATGTCATGAACAAACATTGTTCAAGCCCTATCTAAAATTTCTTCCATTTTATTGTTTGATTCTAAATTTGCCCATAATATCATGGACAAACATTGTTCAAACCCTATCTATAGTTTCCTCCAGTTTATTGTTTAATTCTAAATTTACTCTGCTCCACAAAATGAACAGATGCATGTAAGGGGATTTTAAATTATTTATAATATTGAACACCCCTATATATAGATTAAAAACAATATTGTCAACCACATATAGTTTAAAAAAATATTATATGGACAATGCATTACATAGAATATCTATACGTAAATAAAGTAACGATACAGGGTAAGAGCAACCTTCTAAATGTAGAGCGCTTTGTGATGTCTTCCTCTTAGCCCACACATATAATAACAAAAAAGTAACATTGAAGCTTTATATACATGATGTCCACACACATATAATAACAAAAAATTAACATTGAAGCTTTATATACATGATGTAATAGAACATTTAAACATATTTGCACACATAAACTTAAACTGAAAACTTAAAGTACATTACCAATACCTTAATTAAATCATTTTTAAATCAACAATGATCACAATGTAATAAAAAAATGTCATAAATTTATGAAATGTTAACAATGCAGTTTTGATTTCCCCATAAACTCACTACCTAAC
This sequence comes from Torreya grandis, assembly GCA_037957365.1. NCBI lineage: Eukaryota > Viridiplantae > Streptophyta > Pinopsida > Cupressales > Taxaceae > Torreya > Torreya grandis. The sequence continues at coordinate 1,214,790 of JARHVA010005192.1, read as the reverse complement.
CCTACCGACCCCTGGTAGGGACGGTAGGGCTTAGAAAAAGAGAACAATTTGGAAAGAAGGATCAATTTGACGGATCGCCCACTAACCACCCACCACCGATTACGTCAAGAAAAAGCATAATGGACCGCTATAAACTTTAGCTCAACTACTCCTTTTTAGGGTTAGGGTAATGGACATACCACTCAGGGTTGTCGGGTAAAGATAAGACAATTTCGAGAAATACGTGAACGAAATTCAGCCACACAAAGTTTAACCTGAGAAAATTAATGCAGAAGGAACGCCTATATAAGTGCGTTATCAGTGGATAGGGAAAATTCAAAAAGGAGGGTGAGTTTGTTTTCTATACCATGGCTGCTTCTGCTTCTATTTCTGCAATTACAATTCGCCAGCCTGATCATGCTTGTGAACGAGAAGAATCTTTAGCTCAGCTTAAACTCTATGAAATGATACTGGGCCTGGCAAAGCCCATGGCTCTCAGAGCCGCTGTTCTGCTGGACATTCCAGACATAATTGCCCAAGCTTCAGGCTCTCTCACCCTCCAGCAAATTGCTTCACATATTGCAGCTTCAACCAACCGTCCCCTTTGCATAGAATACCTCTTCCGTATGCTCAGATTTTTGTCCTCCCACCAAGTCTTTAGCGAGATCCCGCACCAGGACTTCAAGCAGTGCAGGTATGGCTTCACAGGAGTTTCTAAATTGCTTGTTAAGAAAACAAGTAATGGAGGTCAACAGACTTCGGAGTATGGTAACGGCAAGGTCTTGGATCCTATTTCTAGTTGCTCCCTGGAAAATTACAGCTTTGTTCCTTTGTTGCTGGGATCTGCCAGTGATACTGCCTTCCAAGGATGGCTGCAACTTCACGAGTCTGTGCTGGAAGGCTGCTGCTCCTTCCAGAAGGCTTTTGGGATGAGCCATTGGGACCACACGAAGATGTATCCTGAAGCGAACAAGATGTTTAACGAGGCCATGACCTGTGACACTCGTGCTGTCATGGCTTCTGTTGTGAAGATTTATGAGAAGGGATTTGAGAAGATAAACAGCTTGGTGGATGTTGGAGGCGGCGTGGGGTCTGCCTTGTCTGTTATTGTTCAGCACCACAAACACATTCGGGGAATCAATTTCGACTTGCCTCACGTAATTGCTTCTGCCCCTCCCATTGCTGGTAAGATTCATCTTAGCCTATGCTACACAGGTTAAGCCAACACTTCTGTCCCCCTGTATTTACCGTGAAATCTTTTTTTAATTTTAAGATTATGATTTTGTATTGGCATCTAAAAATAATTGATATTAGTCTCCCACTTAAAAAAAAAAAAAGGTTTTATTTTTATAATTTGTATACTCAATTAATTGATATATTAAATATATTTCAATTAAAAAATGAATGCAAAATGTAGATCCAAAAGTGTTCACAAGATTATATAGAGAAGCACATATTTTTTATTTTATTTTATTATAATAAGATTTGGTTATACACTTTTTAGATATAATTATGTAAATGTAAAATGTTGATTTAAAAGCATTCATATTTCAGAAACACACATTTTGCATATAATTATATGAATGTGAAATATTCATCCAAAAACATCCACACAGTTATGTCAAAAAGTACACATTACATTCACTATAAACTATTAAAAACAAAAATGTTGAAAGTTACAAGAAACCTCTCTAGTCCCTAAATTGACATACAATTGTATGTAATAAATTCTAATGTAGGGGTAAAGCATGTGAGCGGCAACATGTTTGAGTATATACCATCAACAGATGCAATATTTATGAAGGTATGCTTACAAATAATATATTCTTTTTTATTATATATTTTTCAACTTTTTTGTAAATTTTTTTTAATGGAAACTGTTATTGCAGTCAGTTTTACATGACTGGGATGATGAAGATTGTGTGAGAATATTGAAAAAGTGCTATAAGGCTATACCAGAGAATGGAAAATTTATAATTGTGGATACCTTTATTGTTGAAGATGAAGAAGCTGAAAATGAAGAAAACAAATGTTCAAGGCAAGTGGGGTTAGCTTTTGATATGGGAATGATGGTATTTAGCACTAGTGGAAAGGAGAGGACAGAGGCAGAGTTTAAACAACTTTTCAACAAAGCAGGTTTTAAAAGTTACACCATATTCAAATTACTTTTTGTTCAAAAAATTATCGAGGTCTCTAAATTTTAAATTAGTAGATTATTATATAAATAAATTAACATCATCATTTACAGATGATTGTTGATACATATAAAATCTCTCTCTTAATGTTATGCTCTTAAATATTAGAGATTTTCTTTTGGTCATGTGTAATGGAGCTCAATTCCTCAATCTGAGACTGAATCAATTTCCAAATAACTTAAGAATTTAATATTATTGTTGAATATACTATTTTAAAATCTTAATGATATTTAATGGAGCAAGGCACATTTTACTTTCAAAAAGAATTTGTTTAAAATGAGTTATTAAGGAGTTGTTTTAGACTTTATGTTTGGAGTGTTATTTTCAGCAATAATGTATGCAAGTGGTATCTTTAATTCAAATTAGTCCCAATATTGCATTTTTTATCATTTGGGTGGAGGCATTAAGCTCAAATTTGTGTCAAAAATTGATATTTTGACAGTTTTTTAATTTGAAAATATAAAAAATTAGTGTTAAAAATTTGGATTCAAAATTGATGCATGCCTAAACATTATTTTATTTAGTGTGGGTTAATAATAATAATAATAATAATAATAATAATAATAATAATAATAATAATAATAATAATAATAATATTATTATTATTATTATTATTATTATTATTATTATTATTATTATTATTATTTTGAGGTGGAAATTAATAGGTTTGGTAAGGGCATCAAGTAATGAAGTTGTGACACTGGTTAAACAATGTTGTGGTTTAAATTTTACTTATGACTCAATGCCATCCTTTAAAATCGTCTGCATATCTTATGGTATTCTCTTGAAATCTACATTCATGTATCCCATCACATCTATTTTGGGCCTAATCTTGTTAAATTTTCTCAATATATAATAATCAATCATAAAATAATGAAAAATAGTGATCAAATGTATGTTTTTCTACCAAATCTATTATCATCTATATGATCACATCTCATATAAACCTAATTTTTAAATATTTTCTAAAATAAAAAATACAATCATAAAAATAAATGATCCATAGTGATTTCTCCACTCCTATTTAAAATGAGAAAAAGAACTAATATCTAAATATAAATTCTACCTAACATAAATGAAAATAAAAAGTAATATAATAATAATACTTACAAAAAATAATAACATAATAAATAACCATACTATACTAATCTAGTTCTAATAATTACTATCATATAAAAAGGTACATCCATAATATTATCATAAGCCTTTAAATGAGAAATCTCCTATCTTAGTCAAACATATTTCTTTGTAAACAACATTTTCAATATTATTTAAAACATGTATTATTTTTTCCATAATACAATAACAATAATATGATATAGCTTTAAAAAAAAATCTATTCAGAAAATAAATCAACCATTCAATCTAATTTATGGCATGCATGAAACAAAGTCACCACCATTTTCATAAAAAATTTACTTACCAATAAAAATATAACCATAATGTTATAAGGTACAATAGTGGTACAACACAATATAAGATCCAATTAAAAATTCTACCATAGTCATAAGTGAATCAATAATCATCTGGAGCATAGTTAACCCCACTAGCATTAAGATAGATCTCTAATAGTTGTCTTTATTATTAAAGAAATAGTGAACATGATCGAGGCACTTTGCCTCTAATCAAATAGTTTTATGGTTCCCCAATAAACCTTACAAATTGTAAACTAACCTTAAACGAGGACAATAGATGAGAGAATATATCAAGAGAGAAACTTATAGAAATACGTGTAATAGAAAGTATAGTCATCATCACACATGCAATTGAATATAATGCAAAACTAAACAACATGTAACATAAAATCATTCCAATTTACTAAAAAGCACTAAAAAATATTATGAACCGAATAATCCGATTAACATGAATAAATGATAAGTTGTTATTACTTTAGATAAAGCATTAATGAGATAGTAGCCTCAAAACCTCTACATCTTATTTAAAATATAAATAATTATAATAAGAAATATAAGTACACCAAATGCTTTTAGTTCTTTATTTTTGTTTATATAAAAAAATATCACAATCAATTATTCATACTAATATTTAATACATCAAATTAAGGTCAGGTGAAAAATATCAAGTTTACTAAGTTTAACAACAACAAAAAAAACAATTTCAAACCAATTTTATCAATTAATCTTAAATCAGATTTCAACCTAAGTTTAATTATAATAAAAATAATTTTAGACCAATTTTATCATTTAATCTCAAACCATATCTTGACTAGTAAAAATATTTGATAATGAAAGTGGGAGGGTCCCCATTACAATGTGGGATGCATATGATGCCTATGAAGGACCTTTATAACCAAAACTATATATTTCAGCCTCCTACCTTCTTGATCTATTGGATATAACAAAACAAGGTCAAACCATTTAAATTTTTGATCATCCTACATATGGATCATATGATTTGAAAATAATAAAATTTATAAAACTAAAATCAAGAAATATTAAATAGTACAACAGTCAAACAAGCAAACCAAATCACATTAGTAATGTTTAGTCTTTCTTGTATTCAATGTATTGATCATTATTATATGTTTTTAGTCCAGACATAAATAAAAATCATGTTCATTGTTCAAGTCATACAAAGCTTGTAGATGGGTTTTAATATCATTTTAATGCTCATCTTAGTTTAGGATAGTTAACCAAAAACCTAAATTCATTAGTAAGGCATGGATGTGTTTGGAAAGACAATTAAATAAAATCCCCCATTGGCTTCACCAACATTGCCATCCTATTTTGACATCAAGCAAAAAAAACCTATCCAAATAAACTACCACATATATCTGATACCGAGACTAGTTTACATATGTGCACATCAAGGTGAATCATTAAATTAAAAACACAATTAGAGAGAAAACTTAGTAAAAAGACTCAATATAACACTAAAATAAAGGGTGTGGATTGGAATATGGAGGGTCATCTATAGAGACTCAACTTTCATTGGTTGAATCAACTTATCCAAACCTTTACCCCCTATTACATGGTGATCACAATTCCATATTGACAAAAAATATCATGATTTTATAGGTGTAGTCACTAAATCTAATAGTTAAAGCTAAAATAATGTACTTGTGACCATCCTTTATGCACACTTAACCTATATTCAATTCCATGAGTTTAAGCCACTTTTCTTCTACTCCTATGTAAATGAAACTCTAGCTTGGATAAAATTTGATATTATTTATTCCTATTCCTCATTCTAAACAACCTAAGCTCATCCCTTGATTGAATCATACATCTAGTTCCATTGTATTTTCTCCTCAAATGAAAACACACTTTCAAGAAAATCTTGCTAGCCAGTAGTATCTAAATATACCAATTTTGTCCTCCTACAAAATACTGGCTAGTTGTTGGAATTCAAATTTACCCCAATGGGTCATCGTGCATGTTTCACAAGCCCAATTCAAATAAATCCTAAAAGTTCACTATATAAACATAATTTTCAATCATTTATTCTGTAGATGCTACCACTATTATAAATTACAGAGTTATCTATTTGCATGTTGAGATGAAAGCACCTATTATTCCCAATTCTGAGTCCATACAACCCAAGTAGCCTAGAACTAGGTCTGATTATGCCACCAAGGTCATAATTCATTGTTCAAGCACCTAATCACACTAGGATTGCACCAACATGTTGCATTGCACCAATATTTCACACACACCACTATAACATGGAATAACTACATGGAGTTTGATCCATATTCAAAGTATTAGTATGTAGGCAATGCTCAACACATGGAGTGTTGAGGTCAAGAAAAAATTTAACCCCAAACCTCTTTTCCCCCTTTTACTGCATTTATTCCTCCTTGTTCTTTGAGCTAGGATTAGAGTGAAGAAGAATGTAGATAGTGGCTCCCACAGTAAATCAAGTGACGCATAATATATGCATATGATCTATAGGAAAAGGCACACAAGTTATAACTCACATAGAGGGAAAAAACCCTAAAGGAAGCTAGCACGCACTACAAATGACAATTAAGGTTAACCTTATCCAATAAGTGCAACCTTATCCTATAATATAATGGATCCCTACTCTTGATTCATAGTTACTTGAAAAATTCTCAAAATTGATTACATAGTCTCTATTGTATTCCATCATATCTAATTTCTATCTAAGTTATTTTTCATTTTTGTTTTCTCCTTTTAGCACATTTCTAAAAATAATAAGTTTCAAATCAATCATGTTTATTTATTGCATAACTTACACATTATAATTTTACTCAATAGTTTGTCATAACTAGGTTAATATTATCTTAATATCAAAATTTTAAAGAAACATATTGGTGAACCCGATAAGAAATATAAAATAATAAAATACTTCATGTTGTACAAGAAATAGATATTTCAAAAAATCATAAAAATTAGTATCTATGCATGACATGTGTAGTTGATTTACATCAATTGATTTATGCTTCAATATATATAGTATTTATATATGTATATATAATTTTATATTAAATATGCTTCACAAGTTTACTTGAGTGAGTTACATAACATATAGGTTGTGACTTTTAGATGCACTTGTAGGTGATGATACTATCTTAGACCCAAATTTTTATATATAGATAAAATCACACTAATCCATATAGTAGCACATTGCGCTCTTGTTCTATTATAGAAAATTTGTCCTAGTGAATAAAGGCTCTAATGTTGTAGATCTAAATAAATAATGGACATTCTATAGCTTATGTGCATCACAACAAGTTCATTGGGGGCATGTTTTACTCATGTTTTATCATTCTATGTCTATCCATTTTGTTCTTACTAAAAAATAATACATTGCAAACATCTTTCTATATTTTTTCACTTAATTTAACATTGCTATCTTACTAGATACCTGAGTGTTTAAATACATTAATTTTTCAAATTGATTATGTAGATCAATTTCACTTATTCACGTAATGCTTATTGTATTTTCTTCTTTGCTTCATGCTTTATATGTATTTAGTTCTCTAATTTGTAGACATTTGAATGTGTCCATGTTTGTGGCTTTAAGCCTTATCATGTGTTTCTATGTGTGTGAGTAACATTTGAACATGTCCCTTGTATGTGTCCCCTTGGATTTCTTCCATGTTTTGGTTGTTTTTATGTTTGCTCTCTATGTATGTGTCATGACCAAAACTCTTATTTTTTATTATTTTCTCAGTTTGTGATGCCATGAAAGATATCATGAATCTTCCTATTTTGTTGATGATATGATCAACATCATGCATCTTCCCCAAGTAGTTCTATATCAATTTTAAGTACTCAATATTGATCATTTATTCACTATGTGCCAAACTGATAACATTTATCTAGACATGAAACTATGTATTCTTGGTTCTACATGTATTATATATTACTATTTTGCTCATATTATCAATATGATGTTGTGATCACCAATGTTATCATTATTACTCTATATTTCAATCATTTATATAACATAATTCACCATTTTTTAATTTGTGAGATAAGTTATTATGCATGCTTTAAAAATCACCACAAAAGAGGGGCATACATAGTGGATTTTATTAGAAACTAAGCAAAACATTCTATTTCATAGAAAAAAAATAATAGTACTTGCTCAATTGATCATAGTGTATATTCCATTTGTACCCAAAAAAACATATTCAAACATAACTGCAACATTTAGATAATAACGTAGGCCATAATTATTTAGAATAGGGTGATTTCACCCTAAAATTTAAAAAAAAAAAAAAAAAACTAGATTTATTAGAATTATGTTCAGTCTACAAATGAGTTTTTAGTGGTTACTTAGAACCAATTTTTAGGTTTATATAGAAGATTATCACTTATTTTACTCATATTGGGGGCATCATGTATGACATGTGTTCTAGGTTTTTACTCAAAGATTCAATTGATATTACTCAGATATTAAAATCAATATACATAGATATCATATTTAGTGCATGTGCGTGACATGTGATCAAATTTTTGATCAATTTATACACCAATTTTCATAAAATTAATGACAAGTCATGTTATTCTCTATGTTATATACACAAGACTTAAATCATACTATTTTTGCACTACTTTTGTACTAGAATGATCTATTGGAATTCATATATAGATTCTAAGCTCTTTTACCACCTTGAGTTAGAAGATGATGGAGTCAAATTCATCTTGATTTTTTAAGCACATTATCCTACCAATGAGGATTGGGGCATGCACATTCCAATCTAAGTGTTCCAATGAAAATAAATTTCCAAGGGTTTTACCCTCTCTAGTCACTAGTTTCCACCAAAAATCCCAATAGTTCACATATATGAAAAGGTGTGTTTATTTCTTATTATTTGATTTATAATTTTATTGACTTTAATTTCATAATTTTGTCTTAATTAAGGACTAATTTATACATGTTTCACTACATGTTAGAATGAAACACAGTTCAACGTTTGATCTACATCTGAGGACATAGGTAAGCTCAAGTATAAATATCTTTATTTTACTCTAGTATTTTCTATTTGTTACATTACTATAATATAAGGGCAAAAATTTAGTCACTAAAATTAACATTTAAGCTAAAACAAAACACTCGTGACCATCCTCTATGCACACTTAACTTATGCTCAATTCCACATTTTTAAATTACTTTAATTTCAATCTTATTAGGATGACCCTCTACCTTGAAGAAACTCTGATACTATTTATTCATATTCCTCATTAAAAACAACCTAAGATCATCTCTTTATTGATTCATTCTTCTAGTTTGGATGTATTTACTCCTAAGATGAAACTGTGGTTTCAAGACAATCTTGCTAGCCAATAATGTCTTAATCTACCAGTTTCATCCTCCCAAACATTTCACAATCCCAATTCATATAAATCCCATTGGTATCAATATATGAATACATTTTATATTCATTTTTTCACTAGAGGCTACCACTATTATAAATTCCATAATTATCTAATTGCACATTGAGTGTAAAACACACATTATTCCCAATTTTAAGTGCATGCAACCCACATAGCTTATATTTAAATTTGAATACAACAACAAGGTCACAATTCATTGTTCATGCACATAATTAAACCATGATTGTACCAAAATAAATTATTTCACCAGTATTCCAAACACGCCACCATAGCATGGAAGAAAGACATCAAGTTTGAACCCTCTTTAGAGAATTGGTATGTAGGCACCGATCAACACACAGGGTGTTGAGGTCAAGCACAAAATCAACCCCTAACCCCCCTTTCCCATTTTTATTTCATTTGCTCCTCCTTGTATTTTAAGCTAGGATTAGATTGAATAAATAGGCACATAGTGGCCCCCATAGTTAATCAAAAGACCCCAAATATATACATTAGACCTACAGGTGAAGGTACACCAATTATAACTCACATAGAGGGTAAAAATCCTAAAAGACACTTATGCATCCTATATATAACAACACATGCCAACATTATCTAAATAGTGTGACATTTTACCTGAATCAAATAGATCCCTATTCTTGATTCATAGTGACCTCACATAGTCTCATATCGGATTACCTAGTCTCTATTGTAGTCCATCAAATTTGATTCCCAGCTAAGTTATTTATCTTTAGTGGTTTAACCTATTATCACATGGTGATTAAACATAATACATTCATGTATATGTGGAAGCAAACTCTAATTTATGTCACACATTTAAGAAAAGAGAGGTTAAGTTTATGGTAATGAATAAGCTAAAATATGTAACTAACCCAATTTGTACTTATAATAAAAATAATCCAAGTAAGCCAACATTAAAGGTGAGACCAATTGAAAATAAGAGTGATCAAAAGATAATAGTGAATGTAGTTTCAAAACCTACTACATGTATTGTGGTATTCATTCCTCTAAGGAGTCAATTTACAAACTTTCTAGAAGCTCCTTAAAAGGTGTTACAAAAGTTATTAGAATGCCACCTCATATCACTCCCTTCTATTAAAGAGGTTGATGTGAGTAAACCCATTCCAAAATTATTTGATCAAAATATTTTTTTGTGATTTTCATAAAGCACCAAGGCATACTACCAAAAAATGCATTATTTTGAGACATAAGATAAAATATTTTATAAATGAGAACATCATTGATGTGAGTACATGTACTGACAATACAAAGACACAACCAAATGAGATTATAATGATAAGAATATTCAATGATCCTTTTACTAAGCATACAAGTCAATAAACAACATATAAATCTGAAGTGCATTAAAAATTTAATGCACACCCTCCACCAACTTTTTACCATCCTCATATAGAGGCACCACACCATTTGAATGGAATCATTGGTACATATCATGTTTTAGTGCCATCTAGACCACTTATCACATTTCCAAAGCATGAGATAGTCAATGATGATTTGATTTGCACTCTTTGTTCATTCAAGCTTACATTGATCATCAACATATATAAAGTGTCATGGTTACTAATGGTTGAAGTGTGAAATATGCGCATTATCACACTTATCTCTCATTTTTTATACAAATATAAGGACATACTTCCTACAAAAATAATAATTAAGGGATTCAATGTTAATGTTCAAAGTCATATTGGTGAGATTCCATTACCACTATAGGTTGGTCCAACACACATGGGCACCAAGTTTATAGTAGTACATAGTGCAAGATTATTCAATATGTTATTGGGATGTATTTGGATATAAAATATTTATATAATACCATCTATAGTACACAAACACTTGAAATACATTTTTGCTAATGAGGTTATCATAGTTCATGGTACTCCATATGAATACCCCTACAACCAAAGGTCATTATTCCAACACAATAGACATTAGCTGAGTAACCTAAAAAGGTTAAACCTATTCAAAGAATTCAAAATAAAGTGGTCAACTTAAAAAGGACACCTATCCTTGAAAAACCAATTAATCAACAATTTTTCACATATCATAAAGAGCCACTCTCTAATCCAACATGTCCTAGAATGGTATTACAAGATATTAAGAGTGTTCTACAACAAACACCCACACATAGTTCTTATACTACATGATGGGTTCTGAAGAGTCGTAAAGCTCACCTTGATAAACAACATACACATCATACTATATATTATCTTCATGAGAATAACACTTATGCTACAGAGCCAAATTAGTTTTTAGATTCTAAGTTGAGACCATTTACTTCATAGTGGCATGATACTTTACATTTGCAAGAGATCATACTTCCTATGTTAGATATTGGACCTATTGATTTTGAGGAACTTAGGGTAAATTTTAGTGGCCCATATAAAAATTAACTTGGATTTTTTTGGTGAATCTCTAAATATGTATTTCAAAATTTTAACAAAATTTAATAGATGGTGTTTAGGTGTTTAGGTGAATAGATAGGTGAATCCTATTAGGGTGAAGAAGCCAGATGGGTGTATGACTGTATAAAAAACCCATAGATAGAGTGTGCCTTGTTTTACTATGGATAACAACTTTTCACCACCGAACGATAGAGTTAATGGAAAATGGTAGCAATGCTACCAAATGATAGTTATTTTCCCATCTAATAGTAATGCTATCAAATGATAACAACACTATCATTTAATAGTAATACTACTAAATGATAGTGATGCTTTTGAATGATAATTCGGTAATAATGTTGTTGATCGATGGTAATTTTGTTGTTAGACAACATTATTGTCTAATGATAGAGATTAATATTAAATAATAACATTTTTTGTCATTAGAAAACTTTACTACTATTCAGTGTCATTATTGTCAAGTGACAACATTTCTATCATTCAAAAACATTACTATCATTTGATAGCATTATTATCATTCGACAACTTTGGTGTCACTTGGTAGCATGTTATTACTTTACACCATTACATAACACTTCATCCCTTTTCTACTACTGAAACTTGCCATTATGAGTAAATGGGTTGACATATGTTTACATATAATGGTGAATAAATTCATATTGACTTTCGATGGAATGGGGAACTATATGAATTTATTTTAAATAATAGGTGAGTTGACTTGGAAAACTAAATTACACCTAGATAATTTAGGTGAATCCATATTTTTCACCACCCCCTAAAATATCCAAATACTAATTTTTAAAACCAAAATATTTGTGAATCATCGAAGAATAACCACTAAAATTTACCTTGGCTAAAGGTGTTGATTCTAAAAGAGAAGTAAACTAGAAGTATAAGATAGAAAATCTTCCCATAATGGTATTAGTTGATTCTCTCGATAAATGATATTATGAAATTAGATAATTTTATCATATGGATAATGTCCATCCCACCTAATTTGCAAACAAAAGATGATAATCAAGCTAAGGGTAGCCAAATATGTAATCTGGGATAAGACTCTCTTCAATAAAGCACTTAATGGGACCTTTTTGTGTTGGATATACAAATAACAACAAATGATATTATTAAAAGCCTTCCATAATTAAGCTTGTGGTGGACACTTCTCAATTTTAGTTATAACTATTAAAATCCTACAAACTCACTAATATTTGCTAAAATTATTCAAAGATGAATAGAAATGGGTTCCAAAATGAGAGGCTTTTCAATAATTTGTTGGAAGATATATAAAATTTCAGAATTAACTCTTTAGCCAATCGTATTCATTAAATAACCTTTTCAGTATTGGGGTTTGGATTTCTTATATACCTTGAATCAACACTATAGTGCATGAAATAGTCAAGTTAGAACAACCATTATTTACTTCACAATGTGGGTAGAAGAAATTCTAGTAATATATACTAATTCTTGTTTAATGGTTATTTTTATTTGATAATGAAATGTAATCAAAAAATAAACTATTGACATATTAAGTTAGTTTTAAAAATATACAAAAATTAAATTTTAAATATATAATTTGAAATAAACTATAAATAATAATGATAAATGAAATATGGAAACCTATATTGGAGCTGATTTATATTGACTAGGTAGGCCAATTGTTGATTTAAAATTGACTAGAAGGACTTGAAAATTGTGTCACATCCAAAAAAATAATTGTGATATATTGGGACATGACCATTCTAGGGTGCATAAGAGCACACTATGGCCTTTTCTATTGACTGTGACCATATCCTAGTTTATTATGCAATTTAATATTTATGTATGGGCTTGTGTGGATATTTAAGAGGGTCTTTTGATAATATACATGTGATGATGTGACATGTAAAAACACATATAATAATAAACCCTAGTTTTTTCACATAAACCAAATAGAGATAAAATTAAAAAATGGTAGAATTGATCAAGGGTAATAGTTGATATATCCTTAGAAAACCTTGTGTAATCTGAGTGTTGCCTAAATAGCCAAAAATGCTCTCAAGTTGATGTAATTCTCCCTCTGAAAGTGAGTGTGTGAATATTAATATTCATTATATGGATGTCACTAGTATATTTACTAGAATTTGTGATAATTGATGCCCATGAGCCACAAAAAAATACATCTAGAATTGACCTATAATTATTAGAATAAATCCTAGATTGAATTCGAAATATTAATGCTCTTTTGCTCAATGTGTAAAAGAATTTACAAGTGTTTTTAAAATGTGTATTGAATGACTTGATGTGTTTATCTAGAGGAATATTTTTAAACTAAACTTGATAAAAGCATGTGAGGGCTAATATGAAACATATATAATTTGAAAATTTATTTTTGGTGCATGAGTGACAAAGCCAAACTAGTGGACAAGGTTGTGTTTTGTCCCTATCTGCCTAATGGGATCTTGTCCTAAAAGTACAAAAACTATTAGGATTTAGATAATAGGAACATTTAAGAGAAATAGGAATGTTTGAATGATGTTTCTAGTCATTGTAAGAAATTTAGTTGAATATTTAAGGCTCTCATATATATTTTAGGTTGATGAAATGAAGAATAAAGAAAATAAGATAAGGATGTCAACATTAAAATTTAACAATCACTTAAATGATTAAATTTTAGTGTCTACTCTTTTGAGGGTTTTTAATTTCATCAAAGAGAAGATATTGGATAGGTTTGGTATTATCTAAAATAATGTGATGGATAATGCCTCAAGTTTCTCTTCAACCAAAATCATTGGTATCTACTACATATATGGGATCTTAGTAGCATACTCTTTAGACTATTACCCTTAGGATAATGACTAGGTCTTAATTTGTTTTATCTCTTATGTATAGAAACTTGTGGGAAAACTACCCTGAGGTGATGGTTGAGTGATCACAACTAGATTACTTTGACTGAGGTATGATGGAGGTATTTTCTTGGGAATATTAGATTGGATAGGGAATGGACTAAGAATACACATATGTGTATTAGCACATAATTATTAAAATTGTATTTTCAATTGTGTGATATTTTAATTGGGATTAGGTATGTAGGATTTAACTAACTGTTTGTTAACTAACTGATTGCTCAACTGTCAGTTTACTAACTAATTGCTTAACTGCAGCTAACTGCTTGCATGCATGAGGAGTGGAGAAATTAACTCCAGTTCAACTTGAATTTCTAACAAAAATGCAAGATGCAATTAATGGCATGAGATCACGCCTGTAACCATATTAAGAATCTCACAAGTATCATCCATAAAATACTAAATGAAAATAAAATAAATTATCATAAGAAAATATATGATGCTCTATGGGCATAAAATATACATAATCAAAGATAAACTATAGTTTCACCTTTTCAAATACTATATGGCATAGATGCAATTATTCCTATTTCTCTAGAGTTTCTAGTTCTATGACTAGCCCAAGCCATGGAAGATGATTAACTTAAGGATGCCTTAGAAAACATAGTTATATACATGACCAAATAGGAGGGAGAATTAGTGGTGGTAGTTTAAATGATCAAAAATAATCAAAATAAGGTAAAATAGGTTTTTTTATCATAAAGTAAGACAACTAGATTATTCAAGTTGGAGACTTTGTCCTCTTGTGGGATAAAAAGAGAGAACCAATTGGAATTCATGGAAAGTTTGACTTAACATGAGTGGAACCTTTAAGATTCACCATATGTATGGTGAGAACATGTAATATTTGGCATATATTGATGAAACCCACCTTTGATTTCCCTAGAGTGAAAAATATATGAAGCATTACAAATAGTGAATGAATGTAGTTTGTCCCCTACCATGCCTATAGGTGATTTAGATTTTGATGTGTGTTCCCTTTCCATTTTCATGTTTATTTTCTTATTGTGTGTTTTCCTTCATCATTTTTATTTTCATTTTAATTTTCTCATTATATTAATTTAAATTAACTCTATATCCCGATGGAAAAAATACTAGTGTTGAAACTAGAGATTTTGAAAGTTCACCCTATGTAATTTTACAAGTCCTTGTCCCTGTCCTAAGCTAGCTATTGTTTTGAAAATTTACATATTCAAAATTTCTCAATTTTTTTTTATCATAATAGAGTCTTTTCTAGTGAATAACTGATGTCAAGTGGAAATGATCAAATGAGAAGAATTTGAGTTAGGTAAAAAAAATTGATACTTATAAGAACCTAAAAAAAGGATAAAGTGCACCTACATATGCATCACATATATAAATTCGGAGTAGTTTGATATTATAGATGTTACCAACATTGAATCACATCTTGGAAATCCATATAATTCATACACACCCATTGGTATTATGGGGTTAGGCTGACCAAAACCCAAATATGTAGCAAATGTGGAGTTACAAGAAACATAGTAGTCACCATGGACATACATCCATCGTACTTGTAGGTCTATGCTGACTATGTTTTAGTGTATCTATGCACATTTGTGACATCACTTATGCTCTAAAACTATACAATTATACTAGTTTTTATTCACAAATCCTCATATCATCCTCTAACTCCCTTTCTATATTTCTATGTAACGTTGAAGCTCATCCCTTTTTTCATTTACTCATAAAAATGCAAAACCCTACCCAAATATAGTTAAAACCTTCATTTTTAAAAGAATCTATTTTTTTCTAAGTTTTAATAAGTCTATAACCCATTTTAATCACATTTCACTCATTGGGAAAATTGTTTTACCTTGGGCACAACAAATTTTTGTCTTAGTCCCAAAGGATTGAGGGGAAGTATTAACAATAAAGTCAAGAAGTTTTATGACCATTATAATCTTCTCTACATATAACCATAAGCATTTTATGCCACTAAATCCATGTAATAATATTTGAGCACTATTTGAGGCCATATATCACATCACCAGAATAACTAGGATGAAGTTCAAATACCAAGGATATGAGGCTTTATTTGTATTATAAAGTGATTTATTTAGTGATCAGACATGTAGAGATGGATAAATTTCATATGATAATTCATAATATAATAAATACACTTGTGGGTTTACTCATGGCAAGAAATGGTTATCCTAAGGCTTTCAAGTTCCTAATCATTTTACATTATTCAAATCTTGCCCTAGTATGTGCTTAGTAATAAGATACATAAACAAGAGAGATTCAATATGTGGGAGATGCCCTCATGGAAAAACATGATGGAGAATCCATTGATGCAACATTAAAAATTCAATTAATAATCACATATGTGAGGATGACTGTAGAGATTGGATAGATGTTTTGGTATAAAAATACAAAGAAGCAGTTGACCATAATGAAACATGTTTAGTTGAAAGTGAAATAGAGAGGCATATCTAAAGTTCCAAAGAGCTTCACGAGAGCTAATTTTATGGATGAACCATCAAATATGATCACCCTTCTCAACAAGGTGGTAGGAAATGTAGATACCAAGGATTTCCATTCTTGGATGTTTCTCCCAATGAGTATCATTTATGGTGGCAAACGTTTTGTTGATTGGATAAACATGATCATTGATTTACTTCATGACTAGATTGATAGGGTAATTACCGCCAATTCATTCCTTATGACATCATATTTTCCATATTTTATTGCATCTAAATATGTATAGTTTGACCTAACTTAATTGGAATAACTAATATTGACTAACAAAGTATATGAATTTATCCTCAAATAACCTTGGAATAGAGAAACATGCACTTTAGATGAGTGAATGATTCATTCAACATGAGGATAGCATAAGTACTAAAATAAGAATGGGGAAGTAGGATTTTTGAGGAAGGAATTGACCTTATAACACAATATGAAAGTTATTTCATTCATTTCTGAAAGCTTTCCTATATCAAAGTTGGAGGTTTTGAGAGTTATCCTATAAGGATTTTGAGGTTGGTCACTGATTAAATATTTATAATTGAATTGTGCAGACAAATTTATAATGTTCATTAGAGATGTAAAAGTAGACATATAGAGGTTGTAGTGCTCCTAATTTCCTTGGGACACTAACCATGAAAAAATAAAATAGATGATCTAAATATCTAGTCTGGTATAGTTCAATTCTCTTTTTACTAACACGTGGGAAGAGATTATTTTATCATCAATGAATATGTTTGAGAATAAATAGGAATTGGATGCTCATACATTCATAATACACATTTGGAGGATTATTGGGATAAATTCACAAAATAATTAGAAGACTGAAGATGAGATTGGGGATGTTTGAGCCTTGATCAAGTTAGAGCTTTCACTTAAAAATGAGTGCCTAATGGAAAGATCAATGATGATAGTGAGATTATAGAGCATGAATATATTGAAAGATTCATGATTTCACCCCTAAAATTGGTAAGTTGGTCAGCCCCTGAGATCACTATCTTGAAAGTAAGGATCAAATTGGTGTTGAAAATATCATTGAAATGGTTCAATAAAAATCCTACAAAATTCACAAGAGTTAGAAATTCCACAAATATAAAACCATAACCTCACCAAAGGAGGCCTCTTCACCTACTTTAATGAAAACTAAATCTACTACTTTTGATACTATATCTCATCCTAAATTGTATAATTGGGTAGTGATGGCGATGATGAACATTTTGACCAACAAGTAGCCAAGCAAGACTTGTGGTGAGAGCCTTTTTTTGTGAATAAAGTTATAGACCAATAAAATAGTGAAAATGAAATAATCATCTTTCCCGATAGTAAATCCCTCACTATTAATGAATAAAACACATGAAAATATCTCATGTTTATTCAAGGGATAGAGCAAACACTAGGTGTAGGAATGATACTCAGTTCCAATTCATGAAGGCCAGTCTTTCTCATGATACCACCTTCTCCCCATACCCCACTTTCACTACATTCTATCCTATCAATGCAATATACACCACATGTTTCATCATATACTATAAATACATAGATGGTTATTACTAGTAATGTGGCTTTACAATGGATTCCACCATTAATGGAAAAACAAAATAAGATAGTAGATGTGGAGTTTCTAGATTTTGATGCCATGGAAGATATTCTTGTGATCATCCCCCAAGACTACCATGACTACTTATTGGTTGGTCACTAATCCATTTGAATCCTAGTTCATTGAGATTGTAGAAACTAATGTTAAGAAGGAAAAAATTGGAAATGACTTTGTCTGATTACACCCTAAAGATAATTTCTTTCAACGAAGCCACTCATGAGAGATATGTGCATAATATTCAAGTGACTACAGAAAGAATGATATATAAATCTAAATAAATTGAGATGATTTAATATAAATTGAAATAAAAAGTTATAATACTTGTGGGATATGTGAATTATATCTTAAATAAAGTGGAATATCCTACCAAATTTTAATTTGAAGTACCCATACATTTTATTGTAATAAAAACAATCCATTTCAGCCATAAATAAATATAATAGTTATGGTAAAACCATTAAGGCATGGGTATAAAAATTGTTGATTGATGGATTTAAGTGTATTAATGAGATAGTGAAACTATATGAAAATATCAATTCAAAACAAATCAAAATTTAATAAAAAATCAATTGCCATCAATATGAAATAAATTGTTGGAAAATAATGTTACAAGATATAGAAGAGATGTTAAACGCCAATGCATATATGATTATCCAAGTAAGAGTGTTTGAGAAGAAAGTGTATACACCTAAATATGCTCACCCTAACTTTTCCTTTAATCCTGCTATTTATCATACTCAATCTCATAACCATATATCCTAATTCATAATTAAATCCTATCCCCCATCATATATCCCCTACACCATGCTAACCTTATTACACCTCCCATGCTATATTAATCCCTTAATTATTGAACTAACATGATATTATATCACTAATCTCACCTCATTAATTAACCACTTGCTTAATTTCCAATTTAAAACTCAAATATAATCTATGTACCCCCTAGCAAAGCTATCCCTAGCTTATCCTACACACCTAGAGACTTAAACCTCCCTAAACCCCTAACTAATACCTATTAACTCTTAATCAAATATAGAGGACTCTAAAATATAGATCCTTCTCTAACTTTCTAGTATTTTCTAAACTAGAGAGTGGTAATGAATTTAAATTTCATTTTAATCCTTCTCTATCACCCTATAAATAACCAAGCATGGAGCTTGGTTAGAATAATTGGAATATACACAATCTCTCTTAAGCCCGCATACTCTCATTGAATCCACACTATCGTTACATCCAAAAATCCATTAACCCATCCATGCTCATTTGAAATATTGAATCCATCATTATCAAGAAATCCAATAAGCAATTTAATAATCATTGGAAAATCGGTTTGAATATCTTGGAGGGAAGACAAGAGGAACAAAATGATGGTAAGAGTCCATTTATAATTTTTTATTGCTTACATATTCTCTTCCTTTGATGTTTTTGTATGTTTTGGGTTAATTTACTATATTTAGTATATTGAATCCATATCTCAAATTCACAAGCATACAAAAAGAAAAATAAATGTCATTTTATTGGTTATAATGTATTTTTGCATAAAATGGAAGTTCTAAATAAATAAGTGGGGCACTTGAGAGAGCAATATAAAATATGAGGAAACAAGATGTCTGAAGCTTATTCTAATACGGTGGCCCTTCATTGTTATTTCCTCAAATATTATGGATGTACACCACATTTAGTGAATGACATAAAAGAGCAATTTAAAAATCTAGTCTAAGAGAATTTATTCAAACAAAGTGCCTTCAATGTATCTTACACGAACATACTCATTGAAATTCATTATTCACTAGAATGAATTAATTCAAAGTGGAAAGATATTTCAGAGACTCCACATATGATAGCACTAATATCTAAAAAATGGTTCATTCATCATAAGAATATTACAATCCCTAAGGGGAATTGAATTGTTGAATTAGTTATGAAATATGGGATATACAAAAAATCTATTTAGGATAAATCCAAATTGGTACCTTATTCAATTGTAGGTCCATCTATGGGTAAATATACCTATAAGACTTTTTTTTTATCTTATGCTACTTTCATCTTTTTATGAAAATCTGAAATTTCTTCTATAAAAAATAATAATATAAACTTTAATGTTAATAAGACAAAATGTATAATATGATGGGTCAACCCAATCCTTCATAACTCTATAAATAGGATAAATGGGTATTCAACAAGGGTTATTTAATGCTCATTTTATTTTCATTTAAAGGAAAGGATAAAAATTCCTCATGTCCATTCATACAAAGAGGAGTAAAAGGAAAATTATGGAACTTTGTGTCAAGTATTTTCTTTGTGGATGTTTGTTTTTCTTATGTTTATGTATATCCCACAACTCTCAAAAAATATATGTTTATTTTCAAAATAAACTATAATTTTTAAAATGCCTTCTTATCATTTAAGGAATGAATTTTTTGTTTTCTCATTCATGCATGGCCCTTCTTCTTCCTTCTTTGTTAGTTTTATTTTAAAGGTTGAAAGAAATAAAACCCAATTCTACATTCAACCTATAAATATTGAAAACAATTTATTATTAGTATTATCTTTTTCAATAAAGGGAATCTCCCCTTCAAATACAGGGGAAACTTTTCATCTCTTTCACTATTGATAAATAGAAGATTCATCAAAGTACCAAATATTACATACATACATACATACATACATACATACATACATACATACATACATACATACATACATACACACATACATACATGCATACATACATAAATACATACATACATACATACATACATACATACATACATACATATATTCATACATACATACATACGTACATATAGTTTCAATGTTTTTAAGTGAATTTAGGATTGATAATGTGTAATTTGGTTCCACTAATTACAATGTTCCATTATCTATAATTTATGATGGTTGATTTCCTTTTGTGTCTTGTACCATGTTTTACCTTATTAGAAAACTATTGTCACATTTGTTAAAATATTCAAGTTGTGAGTAGTTTGTATTTGAATATCATGTGTGAATGCTTGAATGATAATATATAAATAATATAATTTTATTTTGAATCTAAAACCACCTTGAAAATTCTTGGAGACATCCTTCCACACTCTACCAAAAATAAGGCAAGGCTTGGAAATCCAACTTTTTAATTATTAAATGACATATAACCTAGGGATTAAATGACACTACTAATGTCTTGATTTCAATGGAAATAAAAATATTTTGAGACAAATGATTAGTCATATAGATGAGTAATATAAAAAACTCTCTAACCCCCCTAAATTGACACTTTAAACTTTTAAACATTCATTCATTTAAGATAGTGGAAGTAATTGATAAAAAACTATATTTTACTCATAATTATGAATAACTTATTTATAAGAGCTGAGAAAGTATTAGTATTTTCAAACTAGCTCATATAATTAATTTTCAAACTATAATAATTTTTTTACAATGTATAACCTAGTTTTGAGAAAGGTTTTTTTATGTATATTGTCTCATCGCCACTACAGTCCATCACCAAGATCTATTTTCTTATCATAAATGGAATATTTATTATAAATATTTATCAAAACTTATACACAAACCAAATATATTTTATCACAATTTTTAAATAACTTGCAATGACAAACTATATAATGATGAAGTGATGGATTGGATAAAACAACCAATTTCATTGACATTATGTAATTTTTTGCTAATTCAATTATTAATTCTATAACTAAAGTTAAATATTTTAAGGGTTGTGCTAGTGATTTAAAAATTTGGATGGCACATGGAATGTATTCTATAATAATATATAGATTATATGGGAAATCATGAAATGTAACATTGCATGATACATGTGTTTCAAACCCTAACTATACACCTCACAATACAAAAATATTATTACCAATAGAGGGTCACATTTTCCATAAAAATAATAAAACATAATAATAGTAATAATAATAATAATAATAATAATAATAATAATAATAATAATAATAATAATAATAATAATAATAATAATAATAAATGATGAGAACCAATGATTTTATCTCCATGTGAGTATCCATTATCCCAAAGCTATATCCATCCCTATTTTCTCATTTTATACAACCACAAAATAATTTTCATAATTTAGTAACCCTTTATATTTCTACTAATATATTGAACCACTTTCTTTGATGTATGGTAAAACATTCACTCTTTCACATAATTATATACATGAATCGTTCTTTTACATTCATTCACATAGGGATTTTTAATATATATTTGGGTCATATTGCTAGATATATTGTTCATTTATATCTTATTTTATGCTACTCCTTGTACCTAAAACTCACCATACTTGCATTTACTCATTTAAATTTTATAATCTATGTGTTTGTTTAGTAATGGAAAGAAAAAATGTGAAAAAGGATGCACCAATGAACCTATGAAGAGGAAAATGATTGAGATTCCAAGGTAGAATATAATGCCAAAAATAAATTTTCAAGTGACATTCCTTCATATAAATAAATGTTTATTTTTTTGGAGTGACAATTATTGAGTAAATTTAGATGGTTCTTCTTGTCTATAGCTTCCAAGATTCCAAATATGATCCCCCTAGGTAATTTTTTACAAATTTGATAGTTTGAAAAAATGAATGCAAATATAGATGAGGACTTCAAGAATAATGATTAAGGCTTGAAAAATAGGTTGGATATAAGGGATATATGGGAAAATATTAGCAAATACAGGTAGCCAAACCTCAAGGAAATCATTGAAGGAATCATTGAAACCATTTCCTATTGAAAATTGAGAACAAATACCTAAAGATTTATATTTTAACTCTAAGGGAACAAAAAATTCAATCTCAGATCTAGATCAAGGATCAAACTACATCAATCAAAGTATATGAATCGCTTTAAAGTTGTATATCTATTGCTTTGGAAGTAAACATTAAAATAATGTAAGATGAAAGAAAATTTATGAAGTAGAGATAAAAGTGTGTAAAAACTTTGTACTTTTTAAAGTGAATTTCCCACCAGTAACATCCACTGCATCAATGCATCCTAACTCCAATGAGGATTATAAAGAACATGATTAATGTATTTATTTAATTTGGTTCAATTCACTCCAATTTTTAAATTTCACATGTGGGGGGTAGGGGGGGTGTGCACACATGTACACACATATTTATTAATGTGGAACATTTGGTATATGCCATTTATATTTTGGTGCCTCTGAACTAAAAAAAAGATAGAAAATAGAGTTTATTTCCATTCACTAATTTATTATGAAGAAGGAATGAAAATATAGATGAGGACTTCAAGAATAATGATTAAGGCTTGAAAAATAGGTTGGATATTAGGGATAAATGGGAAAAGGTTAGAAATTCTAGGTAGCCAAACCTCAAGGAAATCATTGAAGGAATCATTAAAACCATTTCCTATTGAAAATTGAGAATAAGTACCTAAAGATTTATATTTTAACTCTAAGGGAAGAAATAATTCAGTTTCAGATCTAGATCAAGGATCAAACTACAAGAATAAAATTATATGAATCTCTTGAAATTTTTATATCTATTAATTTGAAAATAAAGCACTAAAATGATGTAAGACAAAATAAAATATATGAAGAAGAGATCAAAGTGTGTAAAAACTTTGTAGTTTTTAAAATGAGTTTCCCACAAGCAACATCCACTGCATCAATTCATCATAACTCCAATGAGGATTATAATGAACATAATTAATGTATTTATTTAGTGTGGTTCAACTCAATCCAATTTTTAAATTTCACATGTGGGGGGTGGAGGGGGGGGCGGGGAGGAAGGGCGTGGGGGGGGTCCACGCATGTACACACATGTTTATTAATGTGGAACATTTGCTATATTAAATTTAGATTTTGGTGCCTCTGAACTAAAAAATTGATAGAAAATAGAGTTTATTTCCATTCACTAATTTATTATGAAGAATATGTTTGCATTTTCACTTAATATTCAATAATTTATGTTTAGAATGCATCTTAGTGCCAAATCAAATTTACATTCTTATAATATTATTATGATTCCATATTCTTTAAGGATAAATAATAATGCTATCATAATCAAAATATAATTACGCATATGAAATCAACACATATCATTCTTTCCATGTAATACTTAACACAAATGCAATATTTAAAATGTCAAAAACATAATTAAAATTTGAAAAAAGGTGTAAAACTATATATAATGGAATAATTCAACAATAATAAATATAGAGTATTGACTAAACCATTAAATATAATAATTAATTGTAATCTCAATTAGCCATCCATCATCCATAAGTCATCCTTATCTCCTTCCATAGAGGCACTCTTAAGTCTTAATGTAAAACAATAGATTTAAAAACATATTTATAAAACTAAATCTCAATACAAAAATATGAGAGGAAAGGGGCCT